>PVJS01004030.1:0-71616 GCA_004027185.1 Glis glis
CACCTACAGAAGTGTAAAACAAACATGAGCCTTCATAGTAAATGTTGATGGTATGCATTTTAAGGTCAGTACAAATGGCAAGCATGCACGCTAAGATTATTTCTATTTGTCATTGCATAGAAGACTTTAGTCAGGGTAGTAAGGCCAAGAACAAGCTCACCAAGTGCTGTGTGCATGGATGTTTCTATCACTCTAAACTATATTATGATGTGAGATTACAATGCACCAATAAGAGTATATTTAATAAAGAAAAGAAAAAGAAATAAAAGGTAGAAATATTAGAAATAAAGAAATGAAAACATAATTACTCACAAATGAAAATTAAATGACTACATTGGTAGAAAATCCAAAATAGGCCATTTTCCACTTCTGGAAACAGACCATTTCAGATACTTTTTCTGAAATGTAACCCTTTATCATGGCCTTCTCTTAAAATGTCCCACCACTTCCCTAAACAAACCTTATATTTCCCTAAAGAAAAAAAAAAAGAAAATCCAAACTAATATGCAAATGAATTATTAGAATTAGTAATATAATTTAGTAAGTTTTTGGAATATAAAGTCAATCAAAAATAAATATGTAAAAATGTCATGTTAAAGGATATACTATTAATAAAAGCATATAAAATATAGCATATATAAATAAATTTAATATTATGAAAAAAATTATAAAATGATCAAAGAACCAAAGAGGAATTCTGGATCCTTTCTGTATTCCCTTATCAGATACATCATTTGCAAAATATTTTCTCTTAGAACATAAGTTATCTTTTCACCTTCTTGATGATGTCCTTTGAAGTAAAACATTTTTAATGTTGAAGAAGTTCTAATTATCAATCTTCTCTGCTATCACTTGTGTTTTTAGTGTTGTATCTAAAAAAACTGTTTAACCCAGCATACAAAAATTTACTACTACATTTTCTTCTAATAGTTTTATAATTTTAGCTCTTTTATTTAGCTCTATGGTTGGTCCTCTTTGAGTCTGACACTTTTGTATATGGTATGATGTAAGGGTCCAAGTTCATTCTTTATATGTAGATATTCATTTGTTTTAAAATAAATTTATTAAGTTTTGTTTATATTTGAACCATACTAATATATTCAGAAAAAATATCTGGTTAAGTGAGGAGAAAAGAGAATCATTCTGCTCACAAAATAAAATTCATAGAATAAATTCTAATTCTGTGGATATCATAGGATAATAGATATGATCTGGTGATGTAGAAGTAGATTTTTTATACTGTTTTCAAAATCCACCAACTACTTATTACAGGGAGGTTATATGAAAATGCAATAAAAATAGCCTACAATATATCTGTACAATGGGAAATTCTATAACCATTAAGAAAATAAAGGACAATAATGGACCCACAATGAACAATAAGCATTATTGACAGATAAGCCACTGCTACTTAAATTACTGAAACTTGGGTTTTCAGTAATTATTATTGTCCATTTCCACATGCACAAATGTGGAAAAGTTCCAAAATATATTCAGTGATAAGAGAAAGTTTCAGAAAAGTGTTTGTATCTTGCAAACATTTGTATGAAAAAATATATAATACAAATGCATGCAGATGTATAGAACATTTCTTGAAAATTACAGACAGAATGATATTCAAGAAACTGCCAACATGCTTGCATAGATAAAATAGTATATGACTGGAAAGTCAAGAGAAAGATGGAAACTGACTTTTCACTCAAAGCCATTTTGTACTTTGTGAACTTTTTGAACAATGCATATGCCTTATGTATTTAAAACTTCAGATTAATAAAAATGGTTTATTAATTTTATGAAATTTTAAAAGAGAATGCCTTTCCCAAGTTTTTTCTGAGATATTGACTATAGAACTCTAAAATATTTCCTATTAAATAATATGACTATACAAATGATTTTTTAAAGAGTTACCAATTTAAATTAGTTAAACATTCTGACACCATAGCCAGAACCTATTTTGTACTAAGCAACATTAAAAACACACCCATATAAAAAGGTATAATACCCTCTTAAAGGTAACTTTGGGCATTAGCACACACTTGTTCACAAATCTCAGTATATTTAAACCCAAAACTCACCCTGCCATTTGAGAGGTATAATATTACATGGCGGGTAGCAACCCTGTAGAGACCAAAGAAAACAGGACTTCTGAAGTTGTAAACTTCAGTGAAAGGAAGCTATGGATGTTTGGGAGAGCATTTTAACATTCTTTTGAAGCTAATGCCAGAGAGCAAATCACTGATTCCCAATACCATGTTTCTCACCTATACTTTCCTGTTCAGCCAGCTGGTCTAATGAAGCCATTGATCTATCCCAACTTGACATCTCCTGATGCTCTAAACCAGTTTAAAGATGGTGTCTGAGTGTTTCCTAGCATGAGGCCATTTCACAGATGCCTCTGTTACTCTTCCTAAAAAATAAAAATAAAAATCTGCATGAGTTTCTTAGGGTCCTTGACTACCCCAGAAGTTTTTATCTGTCCAACTTATTTACATGGAGAACCATTTTTTGCTAGTCTGCATTTTATGTTAAAGTTTGTAAATTAAAAAAAGATAATAGATTGGTGTGAATGTAGCATGCTTGGCTGTAAAAGGCCAGTTGTGCCCATTTTAGACATTTTTTGTGCCTTATTATCAAATTGTTTCAAAGTCCTGAAATGTTCATATGTCTCAACAGATACTTAACAACAAATGGCTAATTCCTTCTAACTGGCAGCCTGACCTCCTCACCTGCAAATTGTGTGTTCTTAGCTTTCTTAGTTTTAAAAAAGCAAGAATATTTACAAATGATACTACCTGTTGGTAAGTTCCATGATGGGAAGAAAGAGAGGGCCTTTTTACATAGTATTCACCCTACCGCTTATTCTGTCCATCAAGAGACTGTGATTGATGATGTCACCAAAACAAAGGAGTGCATTTAATCTAATAAGCCAACTTGAAGAGACATTGAAAGGTTGGAATTATATATGGCAGAAGACAATTATGCAAGCTAAATGGTTCTTTAATTAATAATGAGATCCATCACAGGCTAAAAAGAAAGACTGGCAGGATGGAAAGCTTTGTGATTTACTGTGTGTGTGTCCATATGTGACTGCTGTGTGTATTTTTTAGTATATCAATGATGCACGCATAGTGTGGGTGCCGTGGCCTCTGAATGCATGTGCTTGTTGTCTGAGTTCATGACTCATACACTGGGTAGGTGGATGTCTAGAATGTGTGAATTGTTGCTTAAGAGAAAGAATGCATTGCCTGGTTCTTGAAGCTATATGGTTTTATTATTAGAAAAAAATGAATTTCATTGATTTGTAATTCATGTTCTCCTATTTTAAAAATATAAGTAGTTGCTTCATACTGGCTTGATTTAATTTGTTTAAACATCAAATCAAACCATAGAAGTATATGTATTTACTTATGTTATATAAAGCCATGCCTATATATCAATCTCAGTATAAATGCACATATTAACTAAATGTCATTTAGTAAACTTTCCAATAAGTCTATACTCTGGATGAACTACTGCTTCTAACTAGTTACATTCGGTTCTAAATTTTAGGTATTTTAGAACAACAGTGATTTTCAAACTGTGTTCTATGGAACCCTAAGTGTCCAAAAGATTTCTCTCTTCTGCCTCCCCCCTCCTCTTAGAAACTACAAAGTGAGAGGTTAGAGAAACAAGAGGATTTAACTATAACCCAAGGAGCTGCAGCTTTACTGTTCAGATATGAAGGGATTCATTTTATGACTTAGTTCTATGGCTAAAACTTTGTTTTTAATCATCATTTAAAAAAATTTGAAACAAAACTAGAGTTAATTTCCTACCTCATACCACATAGAAGAAAATTTTCACATAAAAACAAAAGCTCATACTATGGAAATATGAGAAAAAAATCTTTGGAGAATTTAAAACAATATTTAAGTACTGAAACAAAGCATATATATATATATATTAATATATTGTATGTATATCTTGCTAGATTAAAAAATTAAACCTCTACATGTTACAAAACAACATATTAAAAGAGAAAGTTAAAGAAAAATAGCATACTGGGAGGAAATGTTTGTAGCATTCCCATTCATAATAGACAGCAAATTATTATCCATAGTAAATATAGGGCTCTAAAACATGTACCTAAGAACAATGAACTAGATTTAAAACACCAAAGGATATTAGCAAGTAATATATCAGAGAATGTGATTAGTCAATAAGCATAAGATGCTAAATTCCCTAGCAACCAGGTAAAATATAAATAATATATATAATATAAGGTAAAATATATATAATATATATATTATATATATATATAGTTTTTAACATATCAGACTAACAAAAATATAAAACAAGCCTACTAATGCCAAGTGTTCATGAGCCTGTGGCAGAAGAAGCAATACTTAAACTATGGATTTATGGATTTTTAATACC
The DNA here is from genome assembly GCA_004027185.1 of Glis glis. Classification (NCBI taxonomy): domain Eukaryota; kingdom Metazoa; phylum Chordata; class Mammalia; order Rodentia; family Gliridae; genus Glis; species Glis glis. The sequence goes on from PVJS01004030.1 coordinate 4,417, forward strand.
CTTTTTGGAGGACAACGTGGAATTATTTTTCAACTTTTGAAATGTACATTGGCATTTATTCAGCAATTCCACTCCTAGTAATACATCTTAGAGATACTTCCATGTGCCATTCATTTATTTGTTTATGTGTTTATTATTTTTGTAGTGTTTTTTTTACACCTGCCAGCAAAGGTATTATTGACAGTACTTCCTTCATATAGCAAAGTCTAATTCCCCTCCCCTGGAATGTGGGCCAGATTAACTTTTAACTAAGAAAATGTGGTGGTGGTGATGCTAGGTGACATCCCAGGCTAGACCACTGTATTGGACAGGGTTCACTAGATTAACAGAATACACAGAATGAGTATATTTGAAAAAGGGATTTATCAGATGGTCTTACAGTTTGCAGCAATGTAGTCCCAGGTTCTGACTGCACATGGAGAGTCAGAGGAACCAGTAGCTGGTCGAACGGTCTAAGAGCTGGAGTCTTAGGATCGGAGCAACCACTAATTCAGTCCCAGTCCAGGACGTGAAGATCAGGAAGCTCTTCAGAGAAATGATGGTGAAGTTTCAGTTCGAAGGGCTGGAGGCCGAGAAGATCAAGAAGCTCTTCAGAGAAACGGCGAAGCTGGCGGCCGACAATCTCAGGCGAGAGCAGATGCGTTTTCCTCAGAAAGAGTCTCGCACTCTCTACTCAGCTTCTCCCTCTTTTATCTAAGTCCGCACCTATCAGAATTCTGCTGCCTACATTCAGGGCAGAGCTTTCTGTTTAATCTGCTGTTACACACCCAAAGTCACATGATCTTGGGTGTGTCATGATCAGGTCAAGTTGACAACCTAGAATGACTATCACAACCACAGAAAGGAAAGCTTCTAGCTGACCCTTGCTTTCTTGGACTGCTGATGGTGAGAAAGCTGTCGCACAAGGACACTTAGGAAACCTACCTTGGGCAGAACTGAGGTCTTCACTAACAACCAGCACCAACCTGCCCACCACGTGAGTGGACCACTATCGATGCTCCAGCACCTATCCCATCTCTGAATGACTGCCAACATCTTAACAGTACCACAGTGAGAGACTCAAGCCAGAACTGGCAGCAGCAGGGCCCCTAGACTTCTGACGAAGAGAAACCATGAGATAATAAAGGTTCATCATTATTTGAAGCCACTTTTAGTATAATTTGATATACGTAAGAAGATGCCAGTCTATTAGCAGAGTATAGATTGCTATTAGTAGTTAATAGTTTACTATTACAAGTAATACTACATCTTATTGTAAAATTAGAAATAATTTAAATGTCTATCAATACAGGTGGTTAAAAGCCAGGAGTGATGGTGCACGCTTGTAATCCCAGTACTTGGGAGGCTGAGACAGGAGGATCACAGGTTTGTGGCCAGCCTCAGCTACTTAGTGAGGCCCTCTGCAACTTACTAAGACTCTGTTTCAAAATAAAGAATACAAAATAGGGCTGGGGGTGTAGCTCAGAGGTAGAATGCCCCTGGGTTCAATCCCGAGTACCGCAAAAATAAATAAATAAATAAATAAATAAATAAATAAATGTGGATAATTAAATTGTGGTTAATACATGACTGCTAAATTAACAAGGAAGCTCTATGTATTCTAAAGTGAAAAATCTTCAGGAAATATTAAAGAATGAAATCATCAAATAATATGAGCTATATTAATTTTATATTAAAATACATTAGGATATATAATTTAAAATATACATACACACAAATGTCTGTGTTTGCATGTGCATATGCTTTTAGAAACTTCTGGGATAGAGGGTTGGACTAGAAAAGCTAGCAAGGAGAATTAACACTTTATGCACTCCTGTATATTTGGAATTTTTAAATTACAAACATGTTTTATACATTCATGTTTACTTTTAGAATTTTATCTCTAAAAAATTGAACTGATAAAAAATAAATGAAATAGCAAACTCTTTGTTGATATTAGTTAATTGCCAAAAGGTAAGAAGGAAAAAATGGATAAAAGTTAAAATTCATCAAGTTCACCAGCTTTGTGGCTATTACTAAAAAAATTGAAATGATTGTTACAACTTTGATTGGTAGCCAGGTAGTTTTATGTCATTCTACAGCCACAGCCTACCTGTCTGTCAAATGGGACAGTGGTTCTGGAGAGTTGACGTGGGGAAGGAACAAGGATTACTTGATGCAGATACACCGCTAACCCTGGACGAGGTCCAGAACTCACACCAGATGTCAGATGAATTGTAAGTCTATAGTGACATTTTCATGTACAAAGGACAGCACATTAAGAGGGGGATGAAATAGATGTCTACCTATGGGAGCTATCGATTGGATTTAATGCCTGGGCTTTTATCCCACTATGCTATATGTAATATGCTGAGAGTTTCGGAGAAAAGAATACATGGGCTGTCCCAAGAACAATAGGTCAAAAGGAAGTGGATAATAGAATTTGAATAAAAAGGAAAAATTGATTGGCTGATAGTGATTATGAGGCAAGATTATAGAAGGCAACATTACAACTAGCAGAGCATCATTGAAGGACACCCTCCCTTAAAAGAGCATGGATCAGCCTTAGTGCAAACCATGGCTTCTCAAGGGACCAAGGCAAATTTAATTGGGATTATAAATATTAGTCAGCAAAACATGACTAAAAAGCCTCCTTGAGAGTATTTATGTAAAACCTATGTCTTTCTTTCAAAGGATTCTTAAGAGGAGTTCCAAAATTTTTTTTTAATTCCAGTTTATAGATTTTCCCTACTTGAATGTACTCGTCTCTGGTGTTGGCATATTATAAATGGAATTAACTACATTACTAATGCTTTTAATCTGATTTTACTGGCGCCTAGGGCTGATGACTAGGAATCAGCATGTGTGTCATTAAAAGAAAAATACAGTTATATAGAAACTAAATTACATGTCCAAATAAACACATTTATCCATGTGCTTTATTTATTATCCTAACTAGCCAAAGCATAGGTCCCTGACTGCAAGTCTTTAAAAACAGAGTAGCTACAAAGCAGTTAGTCTGGCTGCTGGAATAAAAAAAACTCACACTTGATTAAAGAACTGGCAAGATTAGCCCACAATGTTATGACGTATTCTTTCATTTATAACTCCCGGATTTTAGACCTGGAACTAGACATTTGTGGGGCACTGCATGCATTTTTTGAAACACTAATTATATGCAAGAAATAATCGATGGCTGTTTAGGTCATGTGAATCGATTGCTGAGCAATCCATTGGATTGCCACACAGTCCATCTGATTGGGCTATTGACACGTGATTGACATGTGAACTATTGGTACTCACTGTGTACTGTTGACTGGAAGTTCTCTGTATGAGGCCATTCCTTTCGACCTGGTGGCAGATAAGGAAGTAAATGCTACAGTGCCTGGGATGAGCATTTTATAAGAAATATAGAAAAGTGGGTGTGTGACATAGTTCAAAATATCAGAACTAGTTCCTGAAACCCCAGCGGACTCTTGCCTCACTTAACATTTGCTCACATTTACTTTGAAATATTTCCAAATCTTGTGCTACATCAACCATACATAACCATAAATCAACTCATCATAAATGGAGGTTTCTTCCTTCTACTGTCTACCAAATCTGCTGCAAAGACTTACCAGGGCTGCAATAAACATGGATATGCATGTATCACTGTAGTACTCTAACTTTAATTATTTTGGAAAGATACCAAAGCATTCTATAGCTTGGTTCTCTGGTGATTGAACAGAGAAACAGGTCAAATAATGTTATGTCCATATATGGGGGTATCACTACCAATCTCAGTAGCATGTATAAGGAGGGAGGAAAGGGGTGGATGCAGAAGGAAATATATCAAGTGATGTGTACATATATATGTTTGTACCATTTTGAATCCCACTATGATGCATAATTACAATGTACCAATAAAAGTACTAAAAAAAAAAGAAAGAAAAAAGACTTACCAAGGGCAGGCCACCTGCTAAAACCTGCCCTGCCCATCTCTCCAGGAGGGGTTATCTTCTGCCCTCATTACAATGACTTTCTGAGCTATTTAGTGAGAAGCAAACTTTTTTAGCCATTGCTTGCCTCGTTATTTTGGATTATTATTTAAATTATTTGTGCTATCACTTGTCTTTTCGATTCCTTATTGTCCCAAGGACATAGAAAGCTTCTGGAGTATAAATGATTGTGTTTTATCTTCTTTTCTTTTCTTCTCTCTCTCTCTTTCTCTTCTCCTCCACTAGGCCTATCACAGTGCCACACTCCTAGGAGATCCTCATATATGTTATTTTGCAACTTGAAATATATGATACAACTGACTCTCAGAAACTTCATAACTTAATTAGATCAGGACCATATGTGCAACACACCCCCAAAAGCTTTATTACCAATAACAGACAAAGGAAAGGGAAACCTATCTAATGAAGAACAAGAATATTTCCATAATGCAATTTATTCTTCCCAATATCTTTGCTGTGAGGTGGACATTATTGTGATTTTTATGTTACAGATGAGGAAAAGACAGAGAGGTGAAGCGATTTGCCTAAAGTCACACTGGTTTTAAGTGGATGCACTGACTCAAGCCAGGTCAGTTGAGTTCTATCCTCTAGTCCTCCTTAATGTTCGACAATAAGCAACATTAAGGAGACTACACTCATGTTCTAGGAGGCAGGATAACATTAAGGAAGTGCAGGCTGATGGAAGCATATGGAAATGGTTCGTAAGTTGGGAAACGCTTTCCTGGATGAGGGAATATTGAAAGGAAAAGCAGAGAGGGAATGTAGCACTGAGAAACAGCGGATTGAGTAAGTGGAGCAAGGTAATAAAGAAAAGAAAAAGCCTTTGCCATTAAGTCTGTAGAAATATTTACAGTTGGTTTCCAATCTCCTCATATTTTCTATCTAGCCAAACAGCAATAAAGGTATGTGGAAAAAACATATATATTAAATTACTAGGTGTCAGATTTCTGATTTGATAACACTTGGTGTAAAAATAACAGTTATTATTACTCTTCATTTATCTAGCTCTGAGAGTGTACACAGCACAGTATAATAAGTGGAATTTATCAGAGGAGGGACAAGATTGGTGCCCAAGGGCTTTGCCGAGTACGGGCTCAAGTGGAAACTGTGACACCTGAGAATCAGGGCACCGCAATCACAGAGACGGGGACTCGCCTGCTCCATGCCGGCTGCCGTTGAAGATGTGCAGTCTGGTCCTATTGCGAGTGGCATTTTTCTTTAGTGGGAGGCTATGGAAAGAGAGTTTAATGCCTGCCTTCTATAGAAAAGACATTAATTGAAACATCTCCTAACATGTGCTTCACATGCAAAAAGAAAAAGTAATTTTCCTCTAAGACTCTGTTCTGTGACTTTTGAGTAATGGGCACAGTTCAGTCATGGGCCAGTGAGACCTGCCATCTGGGAGCAAGGACACATGAAGGACTTGCTGTCAAGGTTCCCGGGGATGCAAGTTCAGGCTCAGAACAATTCAGCGTATTAATTACAGATATATCCACACAATGTCCTGCTTATATCTTCTTACTCAGGCATCCAGGAGATAACTAAGAAATAGCAGTTTAGCCAAATGCAAACTGAAATCTCATCACTCAAGTCAGAGCAAAGGTCCACAATCATAGCTTAATAACCTTTACTCTGGATACATGCTTAATAAATGTGGGTCTGTAGTTTACTAAGTCCAATAATTTAGCAGCAGCAAATGAGAAGTTTGGGGGGAACACATGACGGTATTGGATCTCAAGGGTGGGGGAGATAGAAAAGCTGAAACATAGAGATACAACTTAGGTGGGGTGGGTGGTGAGGTCACAGAACAAACAACCTTATCACCGCAGTGGTCCCTGACAACATCATTATCTCTGCATAGTGTTGTAACCCAGAATTCTGATTGTGTTGATTTGAGCTGATATATATTTTATCTTATAATAAAATGATATTTTCATGTAAAAAAAGAATTGGAACAATGTGCAAAACCAAATCCTGAACCCAGCTACTCCATTCGAAAGGCATAACTAAAATAATTAGAATAAAGAAATTAAGAATGGAGATGTCATGGCAAAGAATAAAAGAGTCAAGTAAAATTTGGATTTAAGTTTAATTAACTGCTATTAATTGATACGATGATAGAAAGCCAATATTAAAAACAACTTCTTAAAACGTGATACGAAACGTTAATAATCAATTGGAAAAAAACAGGTTATTTTCAAAGACATTATGAGGTAAGAAAGGTCAAACCAAAACTAAACCATTTAAAAGTTCATTTAACATTGAATAGATATTTATCGAGTCCCTATTATGTGTCAGGGGCTCTATTAGGGTCTTAGTACAAAATAATATAAACCAGATTCTTGCCCTCATGACATCACATCATGTAAAATGGACAATAAGTAAATAAATAGGTATACAAGTAATATGATATAATGTCTGGTTGTGATACTTATAATGAATAAACCTGAGTAAGAATGTCAGGGGACAGGCAAGGAAAAAGATTGCTGTTATTTTATTTTATTTTTTAAATATGCTTTTATTGGTACATTATAGTCTTGGATCATAATGTAAATCATGTTGACAGTGACATACATGCACACAGCACTTGGTGCCCCCCAACTCCCCATCTCCCCCCTTCCCATTACCGAGTACTGAGATTAACACTGGTATTTTCACATATGTACCTATAGTCGATGGTACTAATTTCGTTAATTGCTGTTATTTTAAATATAAGGATTTTGGAAATTCTCTCTTCAGAGGTGACATTTGGACAGAGTCTCTGCAAACAATGTGACTATTCAGTGGGAAAGCATTCCAGGAAAAGTGCTCTTGAGTGCAAAGGCCCTGGGGCAGGGTTGAGCTTGCTATATTCTAGGAAAAGCAAGAAGCAGAACAAGAGAGGGAGGGAGGCAGATGACCCTAAAGATGTAGTGGTATTCCAGAGGAAGAAGAATTACAATTGGAGATGAGAAATGGTGGAAAGAGAGAAAGCAGAGGCTTTAGGTCCTCTTGACTTTCGGCCCTGCCCCAGTTGCCTTGACCCTGACACTGGGTGAATGGTGAGGCTAAATGGTGGTGGAGAAAGTGGAAAGGAAGCAGATGTGTGAGGACGCGGGGCGAGGGGCCGAGAAGAGGCTGGAATGGAGATGGAGGTACAGGGTCCCTCAGAATCTAGAAGGTACATAAAGCCAGGGCACCGGGTCAAAGAACCCAGGCGGCGGTATAGCTACCGAAACAGAAGACCACAGGTCCAAGGCTGCCCCCAACATAAGCCCCTGTTCAGAAATCAGCAGAGGAGGAGTACAGAAAGAAGTCAGAGAGCTCAGGAATCCAAGAGAAGCCTCCAACAGTAGAGTTCTGCAAGTGACAAAAGCAAAAACTGTGAAGTATCTCCAGAAAGGTCGCGTGATCTGCGAAGATCATTTGAGAGGTCTGTGGGTCAGAGGAACACGGGGAAGGCCGCTCCTCCGCGCTGGCTGTGTGTCCACCGTTGGCAAAGCCACCTGGAGATGGGGTCGGGAGATAATTTACAGAGTCATAGTTAAACTCCTTGGCAACCATAGAGGAAGGGTGTACAAAATTTAAAATTAAAGAAACTTTGAATATGATATTCCACAGAAGGGTTGCCGCCACCCCGCTCCTCCCCTCCCCAGTGACTCGTGGTTTCTAGAAGTTTCTCACATCCTTAGACATCATGGATTGCAGCACCTGGGGGGCAATAATTGCATTTTGCTCCAGTAAGCCATGCACAGGGGATTAGGCACCCCATGATTTAGAGGGGAGCTAATCCGAACAATTTAAAGAAAGGGGAAACTGAGGAACCTGCCCACAGAGCTATAGCTGGGGACAGGGTGAAGGGACTTTTAGTGTCCAGCAATGACTCACCTTACAGAAAAATAATCCCAGCAAATAAATTGTTTTGATTTTGCTGTTTTAGTTGAGTCTTTACTTTTTTCTTCATCAAGCAAAATCAAATGGGCTGTTTGAAATTTTGTAGAGAAAAAGAGTCTGCGGTGCTTGAGGATGAGGGCTGGTGTGGGGACAGCTCCTGCACAGGGAATAATGGCTCCTCTGCAATTGTAAAAATGTAATCTAATTGCTCATTGGGAGAAAATCTAACCATGAGCACCATACTTTTTCTTCTTCATAACTACCTATATCTTATTGTGCGTGGTTGTGGAATTGATGTATGGCAACATTCCTCTTTCTTTTTTTTTTAAGTACATCATGAAGGGGGGGAAAAGGAAAGAAAGAAAAATTCCATTGTGAGAGTGTGGCAGCAGAGATTTAAAGGTTGTGCTGGACTTACAATTGAAATGCAAATCACTCTTTGCAAACAGCTTCCCGCTGAGGCCCAAATTTTTACAGATCAGGTTCTGCCTGTCCTGATGAGGAATCATTGAACAGCATTTCCCAGGATTCACAAATTAGTCGCCGTCTAAGGTATCATTTTCTACGTTATAATTGTAACTTACCAGAGGAAACTTTGTCACAAAAGACAGTACCCTGTGCTTCCATTATTTTTCCAGCTGCACCGCCGCTAAGGATTCTTTCACACACAATAAAAATACACACATCACGACCTCCCTCTCTGAAACACACACTCCTTGAATATAAACATTTTGAGAATATTGGTGTGCTTTTCTTCCCCTTCTTTTTCAGATGTGCAGGTGGTGAAATACAGGCTGCCATGAACTGCAGACAATAAATAAAAATTACCCGCTTCTCATGGCTGCCTGATAGAAATGTGGCAGCTTGGGAAAGCCTGATTCTCCAGGCACAAGATGCTCTGGGCAGGAAGTCTTAGGCTACCGGGGCCCACTTGTCCTCAAGGTGCAGGCAAGGCTCCCTAGCTGGGACCTTAGAACCTTGCAAGCTCTTGCTCCTCACATTGAAAAAGATACTGCTCTAAGAGAGGCAGCATTGCACAAAGGACAGAGAACACAAACAAACAAAAACTGTGTGAGTTGAAAAGCCGAGGGTGAGAGATGGAAAACATTCAAGTAGGGTTGGATAGTGGGGAAATCACTGCCCAGGACCCTTAAACTGGGGGTTGCACAGATCTGTGCTGGCTGAGGTGTCTGCTAGCACAGCACGTCCGGACATCAATCTCTTCACATACAAATGTTCTGCATCAGGGTTTCTTAAAAAGAGGTCTGAGAATACCACTCCAGAAGCACACAGAAAGCTTGTTCTATAAGGAGCTATTGGGGATTCATCCCCTGAGATTCTGATTTACTACATCCAGGATAGGTGCCAGGAGTCTGTAATTTTAACAAGTCCCCCAGATGATTTTTTTAAATAGATTTTATTTTTCAGAGCAGTTTTTGGTTCACAGAAAAATTGACAGGAAGTACAGAGATTTCCCGGACACCCTTTGTCCCCCACATGCAGGCCCTCCTCCCCCCACTATCAGCAGGCTTTTCCAGAGCAGTGCAGCAGCTATAACTATTGAACACACATTGACACATCATTATCCTTCCAGTCCAAACTTTAGAGCTTACTCTTGGTGGTCTACATTCTCTGGGTTTGGAGAAATATAAAACGTCACATATCCACCACTGTGCTATCATTCAGAAGAGTTTCTGCCCTAAAAAATTCTGTGCTTCACTTATTTATCTCTCCCCTGCCCCAACCCCTGACAACCACTGATCTTTTGACTGTTTCTTGTAGTTTCACCTTTTCCAGAATGTTCTGTGGTTAGAATGATCTAGTATTTAGCCTTTTCAGACTGGCTTCTTTCACTTAGTAATATGCTTTTACATTTCCTCTCTGTCTTTTCGTGGCTTTTAAGCACTGAACAAAGCATATTCCATTGGCTTAGTGCATCACAGTTTGTTCATCCGGCCCCAGAAGATTTTTATGAACACGAAGTTTGGGGAACACTACAGTAGATGAACTCTGAAATTTCTTTCAAACTTAAGATTTGACAAATCTGTAGGTTAGTCAAGCATACAACTATAAAGAACTGAATTCCTTAATCAAATCTCTCTCCCCCTACCCCCAGGAAGCAAAAGCCTCCTGCAGAAGAGATCACTATATAAATCTAGATAGAGGCTACTAGAAATCCCTTCACTCACATATTTGTTCAGAGGTGATATGAATATGATGAAGTCCCAGAGAGCACCTTCCATATCTTCCTGGTGGGTGAAAAGAGATATTTCTTACAGTTGCGGTCTTGCTGCCAGAAGGAGAGACCCCTGATGAAGGGAGATGAGGAGGGGGGAGATATGGTCCTATGTCTCCTGTCCCTGTGGTTTAGGGAGGAGGAAAAACTGGGGCATGAGGGCAAGGTGTCCCTTTGATTGCTCTAGTTTCCTGATGTAAGACAAAGACGATGTGAGAATAGTAGGAATTGAGAAGATTGAAGGAAACTATGAAGGTTTGGAATCCTTATTAAAGGGACTGAGTGTGAAATCTAAAGTCAAGTTGAAACTGTGCTAAGTTGCTTGAGTCCTACTGGGGTAAAAGTCTGCTATGGTCCCAATGTTTGTGTTCCAAGCCTCCCCGAATTCATATGTTGAAACCTAGTGACCAATGCAACGATATTGACAAGTGGGACTTTTAGGAAGTGCTTAGATCAAGGGGACAGAGACCTTATGAATGGGAGTAGACCCTCATAACAGGTGTGAGGGAATGTGACTGCCCTTCCATCATGCTAGTGGGAAGGTGCCATCCCTGAGGACTGGGCCCTCCACCAGACACTCAATCTGCTGCCCCATTGTTCGACTTCCCAGCCTCTAAATCTGTGAGAAATATATTTCTGTTACTTATATGCCTCCCAATTAATGACATTTTTGTATAGCAGCCTAAATGTGCTAACACAGAGCCTTTGGAATTTTATTAGTGCCAATCTACAGGATTGTGAAATTGTTCATATCAATATTCAATTCTTTGAAAATTAGAGAGTATATATTTTTTCACATATTCATTGACTATAATTTTTATGCATGAAGAGTTATCTGCTTATGTTCATTGTTCACATATTTTATTAGACTTTCTTCTTTAATTTCTTTGACCATTTATGATGATAGCCCTTTATGACATGCGCCTCATATAATTTCGTTCATTTTATTTGTTTATTTTTAGGATTTTTTCAGTGTCAGAAGTTTTCATTTTTATGTACTCAAATCAACTGAACTTTATATTTTCTTCTATTTCTGTCAAACATAAAAATTGTGTATTATTGAAGAGACCTAAATATTACCAAGATTTTCTTTTCTTTTTTCCTTTTTTGGTTTGAAGTACTTGGTTTGCTTGGTTTTTTTCTTTGTTTGTTTGTTTTGTGAGGGTGTATATGTATGCGTTACCAATCTTAATCTTGTTTTCTCTCCAATGGCTAATGAATTGTATAATTAACTTTCAATTATTCACAAGGTAGGGAAGCTGGCATAAATGCATAGTTATAATACCACTACTAATCCCCCAATTGTTATACCAAATTATCATTTTCCCTATAAAATTTCAATTTAATAAACTATTCAAAGCTTCAGCCTATAATGACAATATTTATCTTTGCAAAAAATAAAACAAGTTTCCATAGTTGACTTTACTGGGCCTTAGTTTTCATATCTACATGTATTAGTCCACTTTCTGTTACTATAACAAAATGTCTGAGGCTAGATAACTTATAAACAGAAGAGATTTCTTTAGCTCACAAGTCTGGAAGTTACTGGGCATGGCATTGGCATTGGCTCAGCTCTGGTGAAGACCTCATGGCAGATGATATTTCAACAGCAGGAGTACATGTGAAAGGGAAAGAACACATGACAAGACAGGAAGCCAGAGTGATTCAGGGGTCAAGCCCATTCTTATAACAGTTCTTCTTGTGAGAACTAACTCAAGGTCCCATGAGAACTACCTTAATTCCTCCAGAGGACTGTGGTCCTGATGACCTAAGGGCCTCCCAATAGAACTCATCTCTTAATGGTTTTATCACCTTCTAGCATTATCTCTCTGGGGACCTCACTTCCAACACATGAACCTGTGGGGGAGGAACACATCCAAACCATAGCACCAACATTATAAGACATTTGTTTTAGGCAATTCTCAAAGGCTTTTTTAACTTTGTTTGAAATTGAGTTATTTTATGAGCATAGTGAATATCCATCATTGTACCAAAAATATAAATCAACCTGTCTTCCCTAGAACAATGGTTAACACTGCATTCCTTAGTTCATATCTAAGCAATAGCCACTTTTCATAAGGCCCATAAGCTAAGAATGTTTTTTTAAATTTTAAAGAGTTGTTAGACAATAGCAACTGGAATATCAGACAGATTCAAAGATCATGGAGTCCCAAAGCACACACTATTTCTTATCTAACACTTTATAGAATCATCTTACTGACTCATGCATTAGAGTTAGCAATCATATCTTTTGTTGTCATGAACAACTATTATGTCTACCATGTTTCTTTCTTCTTAGGCAAAAATTCAAAACACATTTCCCAGACTCATATGTGGTTAATATTGGCAATTGACTGAGCCTTGCAGAATGGGATGTGGGCAGATGTGATATAGTTGACATCAGGACCTCTACTAGGTCCATCACACTGTCTCTCCATCATATAAGCCGGATGGAGGTAGAAAATCTAACAGAAGTCACCAACACTTTAGAAGATGGTGAAATCATAAGGTAGAGGGAACATGTCTCTGACTGACCAGGTGGTAGCTTACATACAGACAAAGAATATTTCATTGAACTTCATCTGAGTAAAAATTGCATTGGTTAAGACAATGAAATATGGGGGATCATTACAATAGCTAAGTTTCAGTCAGCATTCTCACTGCTCTGATCCAAAACACCTGACCACCACAACTTAGAGGAAAGAAGATGTATTTGCTTATAGTTCTGGAGAATTCAGAGGTTTCACTCCAGGTTACCTCTATGAAGCTCAGGGCATTGCAGTGGGAACCAGAGAGAGAGAGAGAGAGAGAGAGAGAGAGAGAGAGAGAGAGCCCAAGTGAGCGCAAGGACTCTGCTCTCACTTCATGGAGACCAGAAGCAAAAGAAAGAACAAGGTAAGAAGGGACTGCATATAATCCCCAAGGCCACACCCCAGGGATCCCTCCTCAACATCCAAGCCCCACCACCAACATGGCTGCCTTGTCTCTGAGAAGCCTAGGGGGACATTTTAAATCCAAACCATAACACATAACAAACTACATGTATATATCCCAAATAATGCTCCTGCCCCATCTCAGCAAATATGCTGCTTCAGTCTACTGTGAGCTTGGAAACCAGGGCACCAGTACTGTTAAAAACAAAATTGCAACACTAAGGATTAGTCAATTTCTGAGTGAAAGAAAAGTTCTATTACATCAATTCAGAACAGAGATTTGGGGAGATCAAAGACTTTTGCCCATTTGACAGTTAGTTTGAAACTATTTTTTCTAAAAGATCATTTTGATTAAAGTGTGATCATTGAACAAGCAGAGTGTTAGATATCAACATTATTGTATCAAGCCTCCATTTCTCCTAGCCCAGCACTGGGGCCAATCAGAGGTGAGTAGTTTTAGATGAGTTTAAGTAGGCCGGGCGTGGTGGTGCACTTGTAATCCCAGTACGTGGGAGGCAGAGACCGGAGGATTCATGAGACCCGGTTTCAAAATAAAGTATAAAAAATAGGGCCAGGGTGTAGCGCGTAGGTAGAACACCCCTGGGCTCAATCCCCAGTACCGCAAAAAAAAAAAAAATGAGTTTAAGTACATTTCAACTAACCAGTCACAAGTCTTAGTTCTGAAGAGGTATGAAGAAGGAAAACATTCATTTCACCTGGGAAAGTCACAATAATCCTAATAAATTCCAAAGACAAAGTGCTTCCCTGCCAGTATGGAAGGTGTTCACTTTTAAGGAAAAATTGCCCTATGGGGGTTGAGGCATGAGTATGACTGAAGTTAATCTTGGTTTGGATTTATGCTGCACCATTTATTACCTATATGACCTTTATTGACATCAGTCTCTCTGACCTGTTGTTTCCTCACTGTAAATAGGAAGGAATTATGACAATAATGGTACCTACCACGTGGGACTGTAGTAGAGCTGAATGAATTAGCTTTAACAAACACAGTGCCAGTATTTCCTAAGTATTGATTTGTTGCTATGATTTGGAAGTCTCCCCCAAAGGCTCATGTGTTAAAGGTTTGGTACCCAGCCTATGGCACTGTTAGTAGGTGGTGGAACCTTTAAGAGGTGAGGCCAAGTGGGAGGCATTGGAGGCATGCCTTTGAAGGGGATTGTCAAACCCTGGTCTCGTCCTCTTTTTCATTCCTGGCCATGAGGTGAATGGGCTTCCTTCATCAGATGCTCCTGTCATGATATACTACCCCATCAATGGCTGAAAAGCAGCAGGGTCAACTGACCGTGGATTAAAAATGCCCAAACTAGCCAGGGTGGTGGCTCACACCTGGAATCCTAGTACTTGGGAGGCAGAGTCAGGAGGATCGCAGATTCAAGGCCAGCCTCTGCAACTTAGTGAGACCTTCAAAAACTTTGTAAAACCCTGTTTCAAAATAAAAATAAAATGGGGCTTGGGGATGTAGCTCAGAGGTAGAATGCCCCTGGGTTTAATCTGCAGTACCTAGCCGGGCGTGGTGGCGCACGCTTGTAATCCCAGTACTTTGGGAGGCAGAGACCGGGGGATCCGGGTTTGCGGCCAGCCTCAGCGCTCTCTCTCTCTCTCTCTCTCCTTAGTGAGGCCCTCTGCAACTTCATGAGACCCGGTTTCAAAATAAAGTATAAAAAATAGGGCCGGGGGCGTAGCGCGGAGGTAGAATGCCCCTGTGTTCAATCCCCAGTACCGCAAAAAAAAAAAAAAAAAATCTGCAGTACCAAAAACAAAACAACTCCAAAACTGTGGGGCAAAATAAATCTTCCTTCTTTTTAAGTTGATTATCTCAGGTACTTTGTCACAGCAACAGAAAGTTAACACATTTGTTCTTATTAGTACATGAATACAAACTAAAGGAATTAATCCAATCTGCAAGGTATAATGTCACACTTAGAAAATATTCCTGTCCTTTCAGTCATGCTTTTATGTAAACATTTTCCTAGCATTTCACTGTTGTCTAAGTTATCCATTTTTTCTTTCTAACTTTGAGATCGGGTCTGAATTAGAGATATAGTGGCAACAAGTGGATATGATGTGAAGGGTATTCTACTTAGATATAATGACAGGAGAAAGGCATAGGAGCAGGGATGTGTGGGGTGTGTTTGGTTAGATTCATTTTGGGGGTTATCATCTTTATAATGCAGCATTTTTAATTTATTTGGTAATCCTATGTTCTAAAAGTAAGACTTAGGAACCAAAATCATTTTTTGTCTTCTCTAAAGAAAAGAAGTGTCCTTTCTTTAAAAATATCATATACTCTAGATTCCTATAAGACCTCTTTTTTTATTTTGCATTGGAGGAAAAGAAAAAAGTAGGAAATTCATCATAAAAAAACTAAAGTTGATTTTGGAGAAAATCTTCACATTGCTAGTGGATATATTTTTAAATTGCTTACAAATAAATAACATTTGCAGTCTGGATTATCTGAGAATCTAAGACTTTGCACATTATTTTTAAATCAATGTAGCTGGGTTTTCTTTGTTAAACTTTATAGTTGCTCAGAGAAAAGGCATAAGGAGCTATATTCTTATTCAGTGTATTCTGAAAAGCTTGTTTTGTTTTCTTTGAGGAGAAGGAGATATTTTTATCAAAAGACTTGTATTCACCTTGTTTGCAATCTCTTAAACAAGTGATAGTTTATCATGAAGAAAAATATATTCAGATACCATATGCAATATGAGCACACTAGTCCCTGGTATTAATTCAGGATTCTTGGTCCATCCTGCATGTTTTAGAGCCTCACATAGTCAAATGAAAGGAATTTTATGTATTTTAGTTCTGTCCCTCTGCTGGCAGTGGAAGTAAATCCCAAAGTATTTCAGCAGGTGCTATTAATATGCAAATAACAGAGAATACACTATTTCTAATAGACCTCCCAACTGCATGGGAGGCTACGCTGTTGGAGCAAATTAGCTTTCTGTAATTTGAATGCTTTTCACAACCTCCTGGGATTATATTTTAGATCAGAGACAATAAAAGCATATGCAGTTAGCTTAAAATGTAACTAATTTTAGACTTTGAAACAATTTTAACCTAACTTCTTTGTGGTGTTAAGCAGCTATTTGCAAAGAAACTTTTATAACAGTCTATAATTTTTATAGCATTGATTTGCCATGAATGGCTCCATCTTTCTATAGCATGAAAACAAATATGAGAACAGACCAGGTGTATGGGTTTCTCAATTGACTGCAAAGACACAAGAGGGAGGTGAACTGGAGGCCTGGGAGTATGCATTGTCAGGGCACTGTCAAAAGATGGTATAAAATCACTAGAGAACCTGAAATTGGCCCAGACATAGGCCAATTCCATGACCACGGAAACCAGCCAGAAAGATAAAGCTTATTTATTCCACTCACCATCTGATCCTTACAATATCTAAATCTTAAACAGATTAAACAATATCTAAATAAGCTAGTCATAGTAAATTAACCAAATTTAACTTATAAGTACAGTAAGCCCCTTGTATCTGTGGGTTTTGCATCTGTGGACTAAACCAATATCAGATAAAAAATATTCAGAAACAAACTATGACTCTACTGAATATGTACAGACTTTTTTCTTTGTCATGATTTCCTAAACAATATAGCGTGGCAACTATTTACATAGCATTTACATTGTATTTGGTATCATGAACATCTACAGATCATTTAAAGTATACAAGAGGATTCCATAGGCTATATGCAAATACTATGCTATGTTATTTTAGGGACTTGAGCATTTGGACATTGGTATCCATGTGGGGCAGCGAATAGTCATGGAACCAATCCCTGGCAGACACTGAGGGTTGACGAGAATGGGGTTTCGGGACTACCATCCCATGTGATAGAAATTAGGAAAGTTCCTCGAAAAATATTCAGCCAGTCTGGTAGCACCAAAGACATTGGAAATATAATTTATTATGGCTAGGTTTGTTTTTTATTTCATTGCTCTATCAGTGAGAAGATGAAAATTGTGACAACTAGTGTACATTTCATTAAGAAAATAAATTATATTGATCTTTTCCTGGCTTGGAAAAGCCTGGCTTTTTGATAAAAATATTTAAATGATTTTTTCAGCTTTTATTGTCTTAAGTCCATACATGAAAGTAAATTGAAGAAGTAAAATAATTAGATGTTTTAAAGTTTAAATGTTACCTTCAAATATGTAATTTTTTATCTGGAACCCAAATTATCTAATGACAATTATTCTGCATTTCCTTTTATTCTTATATATATGCTACATCATAATTTAACATATACCATATGAGAAAATATCATAAATGGGAGTTACATAAGAATTTTTACTGTCCAAATATGTTTCTTACCCATCAATTCAGTAACCAATAACTTACCACAGGTAAAATGGCTTACAAGAAGAAGAGAAAACTAAAAGATAACTTTGCAGCTGGGCATGGTGGTGCATGTCTGTAATCCCAGTACTTGGGAGGCTGAGACAGGAGGATCACAGGTTCGAAGCTAGCCTCCGCAACTTACCTAGACTTCGCTTTAAAACAAAAAAATAAAATAGGGCTGGGGCTATATTTTGAAGATAGAATGCCCTAGGGTTCAATGCCAGTACCAGAAAAAAAACTTTGCTATGAAGAAAGAATATGAGTACAGTGGTCATTCCAATATTTCTGGTTACATTATGGACTGATTAAACTCAAAAGATTTCTGCTCATTAATCTTGCTAAGATGTGAGAATCAATTTTCAATAAATAATTTGGTCCTTTGAGACAATTTGCATCTACAAAGTAAAAATAATTAAATATGATAAATTTAGCTAAATCAATAATTGCATATATCCATAAATAGGCAAAAATAACTTTTTGCCTATGAATTCAAGCCAGAAAGATACTATTCTTCTACTCAATGATTAAATTTTGAAAATTTGCTCTATGATGGCAAATGGAAAGAAGAATCTATATGCGGGATATACAGGTAAAGCAATATATTATGAAAGTTCTTTGGATTTTTGTTGTTGTTGTTCTGGTATGTGGAACTAAAATGCAGGGCCACGTGTATATTAAGCATATGCTTTACCAGTGAGCCACACCTTTGGCCCCATAGAAATTCTTTGATTATTAAAAAAAGAAATACTGCTAATAATGACAATTTTGTGACAAAATTGAGATTTTCTACTAAGAAATAAATATACCTTGACAATTCCTATGGCAATTTCTTCAGCTTGTGTGATTTTGGTTTTCTTTATGCTGAAGATCTCAATTCAGCCCACCCCATGCATCCTTCAAAGTCCTGCTCAGACCCAGTCTCACCAACAAAGCTTTAATGAAGCTGACAACTCAAACTTCTCCTTTTTTACCTCAGAAGTCTAGAAAGAGTCTGGGTAGGGGATCCCACAATTCATTCAAGTGTGTGTATGTATGTGTATGGTACTGGGGATTGAACCAGGGGCATTCTACCTCCGAGCTACACCCCCAGCCCACTCTGAGTGGGAAAATAATTATGGAAACCCAGAACCCATTCCCAGATTCAACTGGAGTTTCCCTGCTTATGTGACCTTTGGTATAACATTGACTTCTATTAGTAAAAAATATCAATGGCTTAATCTATCAACCTCTCTGGGTAGTCGTGATGATTATCCAATGCAGTATTCAAACATGCTCTGGAGGGAGGTTTTTATTGACAGAGACTGGCAGTTCTTACTACTTCAATTAAGGCCAGTGCTACTTTGAGCCTGGCACATCATCTGAATGTCCTCACCTTTAGTCATTTGGCTAGCACCCTCATGAACAAAGCCATTTTGGTCTCTGATTTTCTCTTGGAGTGGATGTTTGGGCATGATCTCTTTCTAGCTGACTTCAAGTCAAGGAGAACTTTTTTGGCAGCTGATAAGAAACATTCTGGTCAGATGTGTTCGGGGCCTCAAGTCACAGACCTGTGTTTATTTTCACTGAAAAAGAGCAGAGCAGGCAGGCTTGGCCCCATGGCCTTCAGTTGGGTAGTGCACAACAGCCGTACTCCACATCCAGCAGCAGGGAAAGCTATTTAACCAAAGATAGAAGACGATTAGCTTTTAGTCTAAGCAACTAAAAGTTGATCTGCTGCGTAGAACACACAGACAAAATCCAGAAAAATAAAATAAATAAAAAACCTTAAGCAGACCCCAGCTTTAAAAAATCAGAAGTTTTGCCTTTTCCAGAAACCATTGACCCCTGTCCTCCATCCCCATACCCTATCCTTTACTAACATTAGAATTTCTCTCTTTCTGATGAAATTTTGACAAATAGTGCTGGATAAAGATTCATTTAGCGAATTTCCCATACCATTCTTTTTCTTTTTTTGCTGGTCTTCATGGACTAAATTTGCTACCTCTGATTAATCCTGGAAACCCTCTTCTTTGTGACAAGAGATGAGTCATCTACATCAACCTTGCCAGGCCTGTCCATATACTGATCATTTTTACTGTCCTGGGGAGAAGGACCACAATTTACATGTATTGACAATCTTTTGTGTGCTAGCTACTGTACTAGGGGCATAATGTTGTCTCTTTTAATCTTTGCAGCCACCCTTGCAGGTAGATAGCATCGTGCTCATTTTATTTTATTTTATTATTATTTTTTGAGTGATACTGGGGATTGAGTTTAGGCATTCTACCTCTGAGCTACGCTCCCAGCCCTTTTTTAAAATTTTTATTTTGAAACAGGATCTCAAAATAAGGTTGATGAGAGTCTCACTACCTGCTGAGGCTGTCCTTGAACCTGGGATCCTCTTGTCTCAGCCTCCCAAGTACTGGGATTACAAGCGTGTGCCACCACGCCATGCCCGGTGAGCTCATTTTAAAGATCAGAAAATTGAATCTCTGGTAGGCTGAAATGAAACTGCTTGACAGTGACAGAGACAACATTTATATTCAAGGGGGACTGATTGTAGTTTCCATGTTCTTTCCATTACACATCTAAAAGGAATAACTAAATGCACAAAAATATAATGACACACAAACGCACACATGTATACCTCCACACAGAATGCCTGCTGCTGAGGCTTCACATCACTTAGAAAACAATTTTTTTTTTAATTGAGGACAGGGGCATTCTACCTCCAAGTCACATTCACAACCCTATTTTATTTTTTATTTTGAAATAGGGTCTCACTAATTTGCTGAGGGTCTCCTTGGATTTCTGAGACTGGCTTTGAACCTGCGCTTCTCTGCCTTAGCTTCCCAAGTACTGGGATTACAGTCGTGGGTCACCATGCCCAGCATTAGAATAATCTTTGACATTAGACCAAAAAAAAGAAATCAGTAATTTCAGCACTAAGCAGAATAACAATACTATAAAAATAGATTTGTCACATTCTAAATGATTGTTTTAGAATGCCACAGGCACAGATTCGTATACAGAAATATTTCCACATTACTCCTATGCACAAGAAGACCTGGTGATCTGGAAAAGTCCTTCCTCAAAACAGTCTGCTGGTTTAATCTCACAGTCTTTTGCATCTGCAAATGCCACCCTGGCTCCATGTGCCCCAGGGCTTAGACGGGAAGGGTGTTCTGTAGACAGTTAAATGGAGGTGGTGTAAGAGGCAGTTAGTATCTTCCAGAGAATATGAAGGCGCAGATTCTGGATGTGCACCCCTGGTTCAGAGCAGACCTAGCAGCCATCCTTTCCTGCAGCTCAGGCGCTGATAGATTGGCTCCAGACCTCACAGCCAGGACTGTCTCCAAGGTCTGCTGCTGAGCTCTGCCTATGTGTGGCTAAAAGCTCACAGCTGGAAAGATCAGAGGAGTGAGGGGTAGGGGGTCTCACCAGCCCTCACAGTTCTTTTGCTTCTCTCCTATTTGCACTGTAGCCTCCTTTTAGCTTTCTGGAGCACGATTACTCTTCAGCAGACCATGGTAATGAGTGCTTGGGAAAAAATGAAATTAAACTGGTGTTTCAGGAATTCTTTCATAATGTTATTTGAACCGGTCCTTATTAATGAACCCAATGTATTTCCCCTCCAACTGAAGTCCTGCAATTATTTAAATGTGTAAGTGAAACCATTCTTTATACCTTCATTCACAGTCCATTTAAGTCAGAAACTGAGTTTACTTGGTATACGAACTGGGCATTAGGCACCATTTGAGCAGCTAAAGAACTATCAACAATTGCAATGGCCCATAATAAATATATGTACAATTATTTCTATATTGGTTGTTCTTCATAGTTGAAAATGACATTTCTGATTGAGTTACTAATCACATGCCTAAATGTAACTACACGTCTAGAATTCTAGAGTATATTTTCATGGGATTTGCTATGTATAGAGCATTTCCAGTATCTTGTTTATTTCTCAATGTAACTCAGGTAATGACGTGCTATTATTACTACTATTTTACCATCAAGGAATCAAGATCCAGAGATATTGGATGGCCCAGGATCATAAAATCAGGGAGTGGGAGAGCAGAGTGCTTGGCATACTAAGTCTATGCTTATCGCAAATAAGCATGATTCTTCTTTTATAATTATGTTATCCAAATTGCAGTGTTAGCTATCATACTTGAAGAGTGGTCATTTTTATGAACTACAAAGCCTATTTTTAAGGAAGACTGGCTATTTTGTTTAAATACATACGTACTTAAATTGTTATCTTCTTTCTGCAATTCTTTGATTGAGGTAATTATTTATTTAGAGTATTTAAACTAATTATAGTTTGCAAATAGAAGAGAATTTTGTAGCAAAGAATCTGAAAAAAAGATTCTTCAAGACATCAGTTTTGTTTATAATTTTTATTCATAAACTTAATCATTCAATTTAATTTTAAAATTCACCATATAGTATTTGTACATCAATAGAGTATTTTTCAGTTTTAAATATATTAAAGGCAGGCAGTCTAATTTAAGCATTTTCTTAGAGACTGAGGAAAATACTGGAAAACTAATAATATTATTTCATACCTTAATGTCTGTGTATTCAAAGTCTTGTAGGTTTTTACTGGTGTGAGAGAGAGCTCATGAAAATTATTTGATTATGTCATTTTGAACAGAGAAAAGCAAAGGATTTTATTGATTTAATTTCTTTCATATCATTTTACCTTGGCAATATTTATTGAATATTTCAGGATAATTAATATGGGGAAAGACTAGACTACAGTGTGGTACAACTTAATAGAAATTTCTAGTATAGCCTCTCCCCACATTGCAATAAAGTATCCATAAAGGTCCATAAAAAGATGAAAATATACAAAATTTCTAGTAACTGACAGCAGCGGAGCTCTGGGCAAAGGTAGGGAGAATATCACACTGCCTACAAAATCCACAGAGTTGAATAAAATAGCACAATTAACAGCTATGCATATGACACTAATATAAGAGATGCCATTGGCTTAAAGAGGAGAAATCATTTCTCTCTCTGCCATTGCCTACCTTTGAAGAAGAGATGACTTTCATCCCTGCCCCAAGAAAATTTTGCTGCATAGTTATTTTATTTTGACACACTTAAATTATGTTTCTCTTCTTCCATCTTTAAATTTCCCCTAGAATTCAGAAAACAAAAAGGTAGGAAATATGGAAATGCTGATGGCAATCCACTTTCTCTTTGAAGTCTAACCACAGTAAATTTAGTGCTGTGGATGGGAACGGCGACAGGAGGATGTTTTGGCGGAATATGCTGATAATTGTAGGTTATTCAAAGGTAAACTGTCTCATGTTGACGAGTCATGTGATGATTGCTGGAGATAACTTTAACTTAATCCAGTAGAGATAGCTTAAAATCTGCTCTGCAAACATAGATTGAGAATGGAATCTTAGTGATACTTAAGTATAAGTGGTGCTGAAGCAAGCCGTAAATACCAACTACTGGAAAAATTCAGAGTGTGAGTCTATTACTTTCAATTTCAGAATCATTTGAGAATGTTAAAATACTGCTTGGTATTCACACAACATGTAAGATATGTGATTCATGTCAATCAGGAGGAAAAAAGAAGCATATAAAAATCATGCTGAATTGCAAAAAGCAAGATAAGTTAAACCATGAGATGAATAACATAAGAGAGGATAATAAGTAAACTAACAATGCTAAAATTAAAATTTGCACTATGGAAATTCAAGAACAAAATTGAATTAGTATGTAGAATGCAATATTTAAGAGTTCTCCCAGGATAATAAGGAAATGAAAAATTATGAGAGAAGTTGATGGAAAGAAAAATGATGTAAATGTAAATTGACAATTGGAGGGAGAGAGAGAGAGAGAGAGAGAGAGAGAAAGGATAAATTTAGAATCCATTACCCATCTTGGAAAAATTTATTTAAAGACTTATTGGAGACCTATTCCAAGCAATTGAGAGATAAATCAAGATTACAATGTCAAGAAAAGGAAATAAGATATTGAATAACTTATTTTTTCTTTTTCCAGTGCTAGGGATCGAACCCAGGGCCTCATGCATACTAGGCAAGCACTCTACCACAGCAACATCCCTGGCACTGGATAAGTTTTTAAAATGCTATGGTTCTAAACAATGTAATCTGAATTGCAAATATTAAGTGAAAAATTAATTTGTGTTCCTATAACCCCCAAAAATACAATGTAGAATTCTCAAAATTTTTGAAAAAAATATAATGTAAAATATAATTGATATTAATCTATTTCTAAAATTCTTTTTTTTTGTACTGGGGGTTGAACTCAGGAACTTTTTACCTTTGAGCAAAACCCCCATTCATGTTTTACTTTCTACTTTAAAAAAGGTCTTGATAAGTTGCTGAGAGTGTCGTCGAACAGGCAATCCTTCTGTCTCAGCCTCCCAAGTACTGGGATTACAGGCATGTGCTACCATGCCCGGCCCTATGTCTAAATTTCTGAACAACAATTTCTAAGACTGAATTGAGAGTAAAGTTTCAATAATTTTCTCAAGTTATTATTAGCATTTAAAAATGCTTCTTTTGTCTTTTGAAATCATTTTTAAAATACTAAAATATATTCTCATTGAGAAAAATATGTCAAACCATGTTGATATGTGCATAATTAAAACAAATTCCCCACTTACACCCTCTATTATTCACAAAATGTAACCACAAAATATATATTTGTTTATTTATGTATGTGTGTATATACACAATCATACATATATGTGTAGGATATTGTATTTATTTATTTATTTATTTGCGGTACCGGGGATTGAACCCAGGGGCGTTCTACCTCCGCACTACACCCCCAGCCCTATTTTTTATACTTTATTTTGAAACCGGTCTCACGAAGTTGCGGAGGGCCTCACTAAGTAGAGAGAGAGACAGGGAGAGAGAGAGAGAGAAAGAGAGAGACAGAGAGAGAGAGAGCTGAGGCTGGCCGTGTACCTGGATCCTCCGGTCTCCGCCTCCCAAAGTACTGGGATTACAAGCGTGCGCCACCACACCTGGCCTTTTTATTTTTAATTAATTAATTAATTTATTTATTTGTTGTGTGTGTGTGTGTGTGTGTGTGTGTGTGTGTGTGTGTGTGTTACTGGAGATTGAACCCAGGGACATTCTGTCTCTGAGATATACCCCCAGTCCTTTTTTTAAATTTTTTAAAAATTTTGAAACAGGGTCTCACTAAGTTGCTGAAGCTGGCCATGAACCTGGATCCTGTTTCAGCCTCCCAGGTTCTGGGCTTACAGGCTTATGCCACCATGCCTGGCTGCCCTTTTTATTTTGAAACAGGATCTTTCTAGGTTATGAGAGTCTCGCAAAGTTATTGAGGCTCATCTTGAACCTTCTACCCTCTTGTCTCAGCCTCCCAAGTACTGGGATTATAGGCATGTATCACCGCACCCAGCTATAATTATTATTTTTATAATTTAAAAAATTATATCATAATATGTGTACAAATTTGCAATTTGCTTTATACTCTCAAAAAGCTGTGATAAACAATCTTCTTCACCAGATATAATTAAGTTTTACATACATAAATATATCCACATACATATTAGATAATATTGATAATTTATTTAACAATTTTGCTATAAGGAAATCTAGATTGTCTCCAAATATTTTATTAAAATAATATATAATAAGCATTCTTTAGCATAAATTCTTGCACACTTGTTTCAGTATTTTTGGAAAAGTATACCTCTGGAAGTATGATATTTGTTTTAATGAATATGTATTCTTTTCATTTTAAACAATAGCATTTGGCCCTTTTTCAAGGAATCAGCCTTTTGCCTAATGGAGGCTCTTAGACTTTCCCTCAAAATTTTGAAAGTATATTTCCAAACTGGTAATTTGCTTATGCTTCCTGAGCAAGGAGTTCCCAAGCCTACAAAGCCAGCATCTCGATGCATCCATTCCCACATGTAGGTCATGGTTTGGGGACTCATCATGAAACTCTGTATTTGCCAGTCTGGGACAGTAAATCTTTAATTTACAAATAATCATAAAATAGATCAGAAAGAACAATTTCACTTTGGGAGAAATTTAAAAAATACAGGAAAAAGAAAATTAAGAGTAATCAGGCTGAATCATGGGAGGAAGTTTATCCTAAGAAAGCAGAAGTAATATAGGAAATAAAAGATAGCTTTAAATTAGTTAAGTTTGTATCCCCAGAAATATTCCTGTGATTATCACAAACATATGTGTGCTGATATAAAAACAAACAACAAATATATATGAAAAACAAACAAAAAATATGCATACTTGAATATTAAAAACTGAGTCACTACACTAAAAAATAATAACAGTGGTGCTAAAGAGTTGAACTGAAGGAGGACAGGTAGAGAGACAAGTATTTTACCATAAGTAGCTAATTCTAGTGTCAACACTTTGTTGTCCAGATAGTGGGGAGTAAAGATGATAAGGGTGTTGGAAATGTTAAAAATACATTTGGTGAAGTGAAAGGAAAATGAAGTGGTTTTGTTAGATCAAAAGCCAGATGTAGCTAAAATCAGGATTTATGTTAGGTATGCATTTATAATTATGCAACTTTTATTAATAATATGTATTGGTAGAAAACATTAATTTATAACAATAATGTTTAGCTAGTAAATACTGCCTTTTTATTGAAATAATTTTTTAATAGCTAAATTTGCAAAATCATAAGGTTTCTTAGGAAGTAAACTGTGGTACTACAACAGAACAGAGAGCAGGTCATTAACAAAACTAAGAATTTACATTGGAAACTGACAGTAAGCATAATATTAAGAGTACATACCAAATAAGATGATCAGAAAGAAAAAAAAAACCCTTGACAACTCCCACAGTTATTATCAAACCCTTTCTAAGCATTATGGGTAAAACAAAAGTATCAGAAATAGCAATTAAAGGAGTAATCAATGATGGAAAATAGTTATAATTTTTATTCATAGAAGCCATCCTGACAACATAGAAAAGTCAAAAGCAAATGTAAAGTTAATATTAAATAAGAAAATAGCCAGATAAAAGATAAACACACATAGAAATAGTTCCCTCCATAATACCAATTACCAGCTGGAAAAGAGGATGTAAAATTTTTTCACAAAGAAAAATGTGTACATTTGTATGTCTATGTGGGTACATATACATGTACACACACACACACACACACATACACACACACACACATATATATATATCCATGTGTGTGCTTATACATGCATTATATCTATATATCCAGAAGTAATACTTAAGCAAAATTCCTCATAATCACTTTTTAGCAAATTTTCCTGTTTTTCTTTATGATACCCATGTTAATTATATAACATATTATACAATTATAAAAAATATTATAATCCTCTCCAAACAATGAAAGCCCCTTGAGAGGGCACTGTTTTTCACTACTGTGCTTTGTGGCTGCCACATAAGTGTGTATTCAATAAATAATTGTGGTGGCAGTTGTACATAAAAGAAGAAAAAAAAACCTGACAAAGAGATTCATCATTCTTCTAGTTAACTAATCTGAATATTGCAAAGGTGACAATCTGATATATTTAAAGAATACTTCATTGGAGTCTTATTGTATATTTTGTTTTGCTAATAAAAGTATTTTGTATTACAACTATAAAAAGAAACAGGAAGGAATTACAAAAATACTGGAAAAAAAGGGAGTTAAGACTTCTCCTAGCAGATATTAAGGTCATGTTTTCATTTGTGTCCAAATTAGCAGATATATCAGTGGAATCTAATAAACATCCCTACAGAGAACAATTTTGGTAAAACAGGCATTTTTTAATATAAATTTTGCTTTGTGATTTCAAGATGGACGATCTGACTGCAATAAAACTTCCACCAGGAACAAGTAAATCAGCAATGTGTTGAACAACGTTACTTTTTATTGAGTATCATAGGAGTTAACTGGTTATCAATAGTGATAATTGAAGTTCATGTGTTCTCAGCAATTTTGACCATCTAAGCATACAGAGGTTTGGAAAGTCACCTGTAAATGGAGAAATAGGGAATCACCCTGACAATCTTATTTACTTAAAAAATAAACAAACCCCTAAATCTGCCACATGGTTAAATAAATTAGGCAAAGAACATATACATGATAAATACACTGATTCATGTTTATTTTAGTCCAACCAGTTTTCAACTTAAAAGCATAGTTCAAGTTATATCTGATATAAAACTATTGACACCACCCTTACAATAGCAGTGCAAATATTTACAGGATAATATATTACACTAAATCTTTTCTTATGGAGGCCAGTTTCAATGAAGGGAAGCAACACTGCCACAATTTTAAAGTGACAGTCCTTGGAAAGCCAGTTGTAATTTGCTTGAGTTACTACTGTAAGCAATAGATTTAGAGTATTATGAAAATATATGCTTTGTTAAGTGCTGTGAATTATGCTGAATAATTCTGAACATATATTTTACTGAACTAATGAATCACAGTGGAGCATACACATTCTCTATAATCAGCACATGGAAAAATGTATATAGAAATACAGATTCAAAATACATGCTGTACTATTTGGGGAGATAATAACTATTAGGCAATGTTCACTTTAATAGATAAAGAACCTCAATTTGGCAATTGAAGATCATTTGTAATTTGGTAAGGGGCCTAAAAACATGCTTTAGAAGAATTAAAACACTGAGCTGGACCTGAAATGCTATTTTAATGGAATTTGTGATCTGTTTAGAATTTGCAAAATTAAATTAAATGTATAAATTCCAGAGAAGTTGATCTTTTGAACAACATCCTATTTTAGATCCTCTTTCCTCACCCCTCCCTTTTAAATCCAGGAAGGCATGAAGCAGAATACTTTTTAACAGGAAGTAGTTCATTCTTGCTTACTTTAGAAGAGCTGAAAAAATAATATATGATTGCATCCTAGTTGAAAAGTAATTGCTAACTGTAGAAAATTTGAAAAATAAAAGAAAAATAGAAATAAGATAATACAAATGATCTTCAGATGTACTGCCTAGATAAAAAATATAAACATCATACATACCGCAAAATACATATGCACACACACACATGAAATGGATTTTATAAAAATAAAATCAAATAATGTGCAATTTCTCCCTAATTTATATAAAATATGTAATTTCTCCATAATATAGCAGAAAGTTATCACTTTATAATATGTACACCTGTGGTTTCTGATAAAAATATGATATAATGATGTGCTACTATAAATCTCTTAGCAACTCCACATTAGTAGTTTGAAATCACGTATGGTAGGATCACTTCATTATCAATACTTAATAAAGCAATGGAGAAAATCTTAATAATTCAGGTTTACTTTAAAATGGTGTCATGTTTATAGTGGTTATATTATGAATAGTGCTAAACATTGAGAAAATAGTTCCTACACTATTCAAGAAATCAATTATCCTATGTGGTGAAGAAGTTGCTCATCTTAGTAAGTGACATTCTGACTTTTGTCTCATTCATTAAAGTTAAATTTAAATATCAAGCTACAAGACTTGGTTGTTAAAATGTATCAACACACCACTGCCAACGTCTGCACTTCACATGCTCCCCATCACTGAGTAGTAATGCTTCTAAGAATCATTCACTCATTGGCATATTGAAAGTAGGATGTCATTGCTGGACAATTTTTCATATTCTTATTGGATGTATGAATTTCTCTTGTGTCAAGTTACTTGCTTCTATTATTGGCCCAAATTTATATTTTGATGATAATGCTTATTTTATTAATTTGTGAGAGCTACTATGGTACTAAGGACAGTAACTGTTTCCTGTGTATTTGATGAAAATAAATTTCTCCTAGTTTCTTATTTAATACTTGCTATAGTTTTGATCTGAAGTGGTCCCCAAAGGTTTATATAGCCTGTGGCCTTATTGGGAAGTGGTGGAATGTTTTGGAGGCAGGGACTAGTGGAAGGAATTTAGGACATTGGGGGTGTCCCTCGAAGGGGATTTTGAGACCTCCAGCTGATTCCTTTTCATTTGTTTTTGCTTCCTAGACTCCATGATATGAACAGGTTTCCTTCAGCAGGCAATTTCACCATAATAATCTTCCTCCCCACAAGCCCCAAAGCAATAGGACCAACTGATCATGATCTGAAACCTCTAAAAGCTAAAATTAATCTTTCCTCGGTTTAAGTTATTTATACCAGGTATTTTGTAACAGTTACAGAAAACTAACACAATACTTAATATTGTTGGTATTTTTATGTAAAGGTTTTGCCTTTTGGAATGTATAGAAAGCATAGTCTTATTCCACGAGTAGTTTAATATTCATCTAGGATTTATTTTAATAGATATGTTTGCTGCAATATCCATTTTTTCTAATCTTGTTTATTGAACAAACAATTATTTCCTTATTATTCTGTGGTATTTCCCTTTTTCATTTGCCAAATTCTTATTTTTATTAGGATTAATTATAGGGATATTTATTTTTTTGTTGTTTTTTTTGTTGTTGTTGTTGTTTGTTTTTTGCGGTATCTGGGATTGAATGCAGGGGCGTTCTACCTCCGCGCTACGCCCCCTGGCCCTATTTTTTATACTTTATTTTGAAACCGGGTCTCACGAAGTTGCGGAGGGCCTCACTAAGTAGAGAGAGAAAGAGAGAGAGAGAGAGAGAGAGAGAGAAAGAGAGAGAGAGAGAGAGCTGAGGCTGGCCGGGATCCCGGATCCTCCGGTCTCCACCTCCCAAAGTACTGGGATTACAAGCGTGCGCCACCACGCCCGGCTTAATTATAGGGATATTTATTAGATCCCACTGATTTATCTGCTAATTTGGACACAAATGAAAACATGATGTTAATATCTGCTAGGAGAAGTCTTAACTCCCTTCTTTTCCAGTATTTTAGTAATTCCTTCCTGTTTTTTTTATAAGTATAATACAGAATATTTTTATAAAAATACAGACACATATAGTATGTAAAAATATTTACTTACACAACAGGAGAAGCCCCAGGTTTGATAATTAAAAGAGGAAAAGGATGAATTCAACTTAATAAATGACAAATTTGAGATGCTAAAAAGGTGAAGGGAATTTCTCCCTCCTTGCCCTGAAGATTTGAGTCTTTCAGCCTGCTGAAATAAATTGGCAATAGGCAGATCAATAGGAGAAAACGCATACAAATTTATTAACCTGTACATGTAAACAGGACGTTACTATTGGGGGCACTCATGTGCCCCTTGCCACTGGGTAATATAACAAGAACTCTGACCAGACATGGTGGCACACATTTATAATCCCAGTACTTTGGATGCCGAGACAGGAGGATCGTAGGTTCGTGGTCAGCCTCAGCAACTTAATGAGGCCCTCTGCAATAGTGAGACCTGTTTCAAAATAAAAAAAAATAAAATAGGGCTAGAGGTGTAGCTCAGAGTTTGAATACCCCTAGATTCAATCCCCAGTACCACACAGAAAATGAATTCTGGGTAAGGGGCACATAAATTCATGCTATGTTATTTCTTACAACTGCATGTCAATCTATAAAAATCTCAAAAATTTTAATTAAAAAAGAAGATAAGAAGGCATACAAAAATGTAAACAAAGCAAAAAAAAAAAACCCAAAAATTGGAGTGGAAAGAGTTTCCTTAGACCCAGTTTGGAAAATACCAAAATATTTTTTCTCACTTGCAACTTGATTTTGATGTTTTAGGTCACAACCCTGGTAAGATTTGTCCTTTTTTCTTCTAGGATTGGGTTGCTTTGTCTTTTAATGGGACACATTGGCTACTGTTCCTAAACAGACCAACAGTTTTTCTGGATTAAAATTTTGGCATGTCCTTTTAGAACTGCAAGCTAGCCAGTTGGGCTTCCTAGTATCCCAGCCTTTCTCTTGTAAAAAAGCCAACCACATGGCTAAATCCATTAGAGCATGCTCTTGTCAACCTCCCGAGTTTATTGATATTTACATTTATGATACAGATGAGTTTTTAAAGAGCCTCCCTTTCTGCTGCCTAGTGTTTGCTTTCATAGAGAGAAGCCAGACAATTGAGAGGGAAGGAGGCAGCCCTTGTCCTGGATTTATTGGCACAGCACACTGAAGAGCAAACACACTACCAAATAGAGGATATTGATAAGGAGACTAAATTCATTTGAAATCACTAAAACTCAGTTAGGGGCATATTGTATTAAGTGAAATGCCATTACTGAAGGGCCCAGGGAAAGACTGTATGCCAAGTCATGAGAGCTTTTCAGCTCACTGGAAGGCAGCCATTGCGCCCACACACTACATTTGATGGTTTGGAAGAAGAGATAATTTCTGCATAGATCATAAAGGGACTTGAAAATGTCTCAGACCCTAGGAGTGTGAGCTCG
The DNA here is from genome assembly GCA_004027185.1 of Glis glis. Taxonomy (NCBI): domain Eukaryota; kingdom Metazoa; phylum Chordata; class Mammalia; order Rodentia; family Gliridae; genus Glis; species Glis glis. The sequence goes on from PVJS01004030.1 coordinate 36,110, forward strand.
AGCTGAATCGTCCCCCAGTGAGAGCATGCAAGAGAGGATCTATGTGCAGTGAAAACATATACTAAGTGGGTATGAATTCCAACTTTCCAAAAAGGCTCTCTTTCATTATGATTGCGGCCCCTTGGTGTATTTAAAAACTCCACACCAAGGACCATCATTTGATTCTTTGATTTTTTTTGTAAAACATCTTACTGTTTATAGAGAGGATAGCAGAATTCGGGTTTATTTAATATATCTTAACCATTTGTGAAGTAGATTCTCCCAATTGATATGTCTCCTGCTCAGAACTTAACTGCAGCTGAGGGTCTTGGTTCAGAGAGAGCATGCTACCTGCCACAGGTCAGAGTAGGTTCAGTAATTCTGTTTTCTTCGGAGCAGCCTGCTAGCCCTTACCCAAAGGCTGTTTGAGGTTTCCTCGCTTGATGTCTCTCACGCTGCCCTTGCACTGTTAATCCTGGTGAACAAGGACAGACTGTAAACACCAGTCCATTTTAGTGATGTGTATAAATCTTGTTCAGCTTATTCAGACTAAGGCAGCCCCTTATCTAACAAGCACCAGAGCAGACTTCCTGAAACACTTTTCACCTGTGACAATAGCAGTCCAGTTTTTGTCCTCGCCAACAATGGAATAAATGTAATATCTCATGTCAGCTAACTCCACATCTTATTTATGCCAAATTCTTCCAGGTTCAGCATTATTAAGACAGCCTTTGCATTATGATTTTATTCCAGAACAGCTCCCTAGAATAGTGTTGCTCTGAAAAGAGGAGAGATTTTTCTTTTAAGAAAAAAGCTACAATGACCAGAGTAGTAATGAATTGTTAGCTTTGCTGTGCTATCTAGTCTTACTATACTGTATGTAAATTTGGATAAATTATACTTCAAACTTGTGATAATAAGTACCTTGGAAACTATCAGGGCCTCTTTGAAATAACATGAGATGATTTATGTAGTTGGCAAATAGGACCAACTGCTGGTTGGAGGAAGACCGAGGTTAGTTACTGCCCACTGAGGGCTTCAACCTGAAAAATAAACTTTTCTTATGCTGAGTGCAGTGGCCCATGCCTATAATCCCAGTACTTGGGAGGTTGAGACAGGAGGATTGCAGATTCAAGAACAACTTCAGCAACTTAGCAAGACTCTCAGCAACTTAGTGAGACCCTGTTTCAAAACAAAATAAAAAATGGGCTGGGGGTGTAGCTCAGAGGTAGAATGCCTCTGGATCCTATCCCTGTGTATTGGACAGGGTTCTCTAGATTAACAGAATATACAGAATGAGTATATTTGAAAAAAGGGATTTATCAGATGGGCTTACAGTTTGAAGCAATGTAGTCCCAGGTTCTGATTGCACGTGGAGAGTCAGAGGAACCAGTAGCTGGTCGAACGGTCTAAGAGCTAGAGTCTTAGGATCGGAGCAACCACTAATTCAGTCCCAGTCCAAGACGTGAAGATCAGGAAGCTCTTCGGAGAAACGATGGTGGAGTTTCAGTTCCAAGAGCTGGAGGCCGAGAAGATCAAGAAGCTCTTCGGAGAAAAGCGAAACCGGCGGCCAACGATCTCAGGCGAGAGCAGATGCGTTTTTCCTCGGGAAGAGTCGCACACACTCTACGCGGCTTCTCCCTCTTTTATCTAAGTCCCCACCTATCAGAATCCTGCTGCCTACATTCAGGGCAGGGCTTTCTGTTTAATCTGCTGTTATATACCCAAAATCACATAATCTTGGGTGTGTCATGATCAGGTCAAGTTGACAACCTAGATTAACTATCACACCCTGGTACCAAAAAAAGAAAAAGAAGGAAGGAAGGAAGGAAGGAAGGAAGGAAGGAAGGAAGGAAAATTGAGAGAGAGAGAGAAAGAAACCTTTTTTTTTTTTTGAGGTGGGGTCCTAATAAAATTTTGAATGCAATAGAAGATGCTCATATTTATAGCAACAAACACATACTCCCTTCTCGGGAGCCACAAACACAGGGCTGGCCTTTTGGCAACATACTCACATTTTGTTTCCATACAGTCAAAACATCAAAGTGAGCTGGGTTCTACTATACTATACTATTCTACTTATGGCAAAATAGGTTAAAAATTGCAAATATTTGTCAGATTGTCAGAGATATGATTTGTAAGCATATGTTTTGATATAGCAAACTGCATCAAATGTCTCAGTTTTGAAACAACCTAATCCACATTATTTAATTATGAATTAGTTTAAAGAAGAAAATGGAGGTCATGGAAAAGAATGAAAAATTCCCAGATCATCAATACTTACACTGACCCCTCTGATTTATGCTCTACATAATGTCTGAATGGTCTTTCACCATTCATCTGGTCTTACCATTCCGTTGGAAAAATTCTTCAGCTGTTGTCCTCCTCCTCCAGCACAAAAGTTAAGCTCCTGTGAATGGTAATATCACATACCTATCAGGTTCTGGCTTCTGTTTAGTGCTGCCATGTCATTTCAAGAGCTTTCTCCATAACCTCTGTAGCCCAGCAACATTAAACTATTTATTCCAGAAACAGGCCATGCCATTTGGTCTCTCTGCTTTTGCATTTGTTTAGAAGGCCATAACATTATTGAGTTGATAAACTTCTATTATTCTTTTAAATTTGAGCTTAAATGTGGCCCCCTCTTGGAAGCTGTCTTCGTATATCAAACAGACTCTTCTTCTACTTTGAAGGGACCCTATCTCCTGTTGTGCATGCATACATTATTTTTATTACAAATACTTGTCAATATAGTTATTTCTTGGTTGCAGGATTATAAACTTCCTGAGAGTAGGAGCCATGTAATTTTATCTTTATTTTTTAGCACCTCATATAGGATCTGGTATATATACATGATCTTTTGTTGAGCATATGAATGAGTAAATGAGTCAATAAATGACAGCATTTTTTAAAAAAGCAAAGCAGCAAAATATTAAATAGAGATTAGGAAAGAGAAGGTAAGTGCCAAATTTCCCTCTTTTAGTGATTTACAATACAATTCAAGGAGGCTTAGAGCTGGAGTTGATGCTGATGTAATGGTTTCCTCATCACCATGAACTACAATTAAACTTTTTAGAGTTATAAAGTAATTTTCCCCTCCTTTTTCTCCTTCTCGTCCGTCCTCCTCCTCATCAGTATATATATCATCCAGATTGACTATACTTTTGTTCAGAATCTATCCATTCACTAAATCATAGTAAAAGGAACTCTTGTACATAACCATTCATGGCTCAAAGGAAACCAATATTTCCCAGGTCAAGAAGAACTGTCTTGCTGAAGCAAAATAAATATCAGCCTTATGGTATAGCCAATAAATTTGCATGTCCAGATATTATAGGCTTTTGTCAACCTTTGAAATAAGAAAAGTACTATTTTAACATAATAGTTTAATGCTTGAGTCCTGATTTCATCCTGCAAAGAGACCCATGTCTGGCCAAGGTGTGTGTGTGGGGGTGTTCTACAGCAAAATGACTGAAAAATGCTAGTGTTTCCAAACCTCCCTTTTGCATTATCATGTACCCCATTTTGAAATATTGCTAATGCAAATATTTATTTAATAGTGATATCCTCAGACACAGTATTCACACCTACCACATAGTAGTACTGGTAGATGCATAGGATATTGTACTGTAAAGGGTCTTTTTTTCTAGAACAATTTCCATGAAAAATTAAAAATATTGCGTATGTAGGTGAGTAATACCATATCAATAACTGGGGTGCCCAGAGAGTGAAGTGTGCTGGATACTTGGATTTTCTGGTTAATTAAATTTCATAATTTTTAAGATAGCATAGTGATTAGGAGGGTGGACTTTGGAGTCAAACTACTTGGGTTCAAAACTGGGTTCTGCCACTTGCTAGCTGTGTGAGCTTAGTCAATTTTATTAACCTCTCTGGAACTTCAGAGTCTTCATTTTAAAGGTCATAATGATGACATCTAGGACTGGTGTGGTACCAAGTCATATTTCAGCCTGAAGCAAAAAAGAAAACTGTGTGCGTCATGCATATTTATACAATATCTTCCCATATTTTTAACCAAGTGAAAAAAGAAAAAGTTAATAAGAGTTCTGCAATCAAAAGAGCATGACAATATCTAAAGCTCTGCATTATCCAATCTGTTCACATACCGTCATCAGCCTTCATGAGCCCACCCAGTGGGAAAAAAGTGGTCCTACAGCCCCAGAACCTTGGGCTGGTTGGAAATTACTATCTCATTGCACAATAAAAGAGGGTCACAAAATAGCAAATAATAGCCTATCTTTATTTACAATTCTGATGCTTTATTCATTGTTGAATTTTTGCATTAATTTTGATTTTAAAAATATTTATTAAAATATTATCTTGATTATTGAGATTTTTGTATTCATTTATATTTCATGCTCTCACCTCACCCTAATCTTGACCCTGTCTTTCTCATGTGTTGTGAACATGAAATGAAATAGAATAAAGCCCTTAGGAGCAGACCTGACACATCCTTATTGCTCAGTAGCATTGATATTAATATTGTTTTTAAAAAAAGTAACTGCATACAGACAATTGGTTTTGAACTCTCTTTGTTCTTTATGAGGTGATCTTCCCAACATGCTGGTATTATCACTGAATTCTTTTGAGTCTTATTAACTTATAACCACCAAACAGACCATATTAACTCATTTTAGGACTTGTGATATATCCTTTAAACAGAGTAGTCATTGTACAATATCTTGTTTTCTGTTTTTTATTAACCCCCCTCATTTGGATTGAGGAGGCTAGCTGATTCAGTCCAACACGAAAAGTTAGTGCTTTCTCACTGACTCCGTCATTTGTTTGAGTCAATGGACCTGCCAATTCGGTCATAACCCTTGAACCAATTGTTTGTGCAGATCCAGCACTAAGACTAAGGCCCGCATTGTACGGCTAAGCAAAGGTGGGCCTCTTGAAGATGAAGCTCGCTAAAGACTGATCACTCCAATCACAATGCTCTTTATGTTTTCCCGAACAGACATCTGCAACAGTTATGCCCCAACCTGAGTGTCCATGACCCCTGTAACGGGTGCACTCCACCACCTTCTGAAATCAACCTACCTGACCAGAATATGGTGTTGAGTATGATGTGATATATGAGGTATTTAAGAAGTATTTCCAATAGCAACCTTGTCAAAATGGATTTGCCCTCTCATAAAAGTAATGCAAGGACTGCATGGCATGCATGATAAATAACCAAAAATTAAACTCAAAGGGAAACTTAGCTGATATTATTTTAAGTTGAGTGATACTTTGGGAGGGGCAAGCATTCCTACAACTAATATATGGCTGAGAAGATTCAACTTTAGTAACTGAGTGAGAATGTTATAAACCAAGCCCACACAATATTAAAATAAGTTGAAATATATTCAACATTTATGAGAGCATGTCAGGTGTAATGCTTGATAAAGTAAGCTTAATGCTTAAGAAATTTCTCTTCAGGCTGAAAGAGCCAACTTGCAATTCTGAGTTAGTGTAATTTTAGAAACTCTTTTTGTGTAAAGTCATTCTTTTATTAATGAGATCAACTCTAGGTGAGCTGAAAGAGGTAGATTGTGAAAGTATCCAGGAAGAGGACAAAGAAGACCCTCAAATGCACTGGAAAGCCAGCATTGCTGTGTTAAAAAATACTGAGAGGCAACTTCATATTTTTCTTTCCTGGGGGAAAAGGTTAAAAAACAATCTCTCCTCCAAAAAAATATTTTGATTTGTCTGTTCAGTTCTTTTTTTTTTTTCTGTTTGGGACACTGTTGAAGCTTGAGCAAAAATAAAGAGTTTGGGGCTGATGGAAGCTCCACATCACTTTAGACACTTCTTCACTCTGGGTGTGTCATGTTGTAACATTGTGTGACACCCCTATTATTAGGCCAGACCTCAGTAAAAATGGGCTGTCATAAAAGCCAGAGAGCAGATTTCCATTGGCTAACCAGTCACATGTGTCAGATGCAACCATGCTATGAAAAAGCAAGTCAAGGAAGGAGGGAAACAGCTGCACATCACACCGTCCTTCTGCATACAACTCAGTTTATTTCTCATTTATAATCCAAGTGTCCTCTCTTCACAAAGTAGGCTACTGTGTACTCAATCAGCCATGGTAAATTATTTCCAGTCAACATGCAAAAGTAAGAAAGGAACCTCAGATATATTTAAGCTTGTGAAATCACATCCTTTTCAGACAACTAGTAATTTTTAGATGACCTTAAGATCCAAGCTTTTGGCACACTACCCCCAAATGAGTCCTGCTATGTATGTATGTCTTTCTCATAGGCCTAAATGGCTGAGAAGTTTCCAGGAATTCAGAATGTTTCATGTACCATGCAATTGAAAGCAGTCACTTTGCAAATATCTCAATTACTGATTTGTATCTCTATCACATGGAGTATTTCTGAGCAAGCGTGGCCTTATGAAACAAAGTGGGACACTAGGAAATGTCTCAGTGATTGATTTTATATCTATCATGTCTCTTTTTCAGTCATTACTTCAATTCTGCAACTTAATATCACCAGCAACAATGGAGGGAGGGAGGGAGAGAGGGGGAGAGGGGGAGTGAGAGAGAGAGAGAGTGAGAGAGAGAGAGAGAGAGAGAGAGAGAGAGAATGGAATCGCTTAACCTTTGCTGTAACAACTAAACACTTTTCTGTCATTACATCAAGGATTACCAGTACTGTTGTAGAACAGTCTTCCCAGCAATGCAACATTAGGATTAGGATTACCAACTGGCTTGGTAATCCTACCTATGAGATTTAAATAGGGCCAATTAATTTGTTCATGGCTACTTTACATCTCTTATTATTTCATGTAGTTTTTTTAAAAAGTGATCATATCACGGAATAATATCCACTTAATATTAACTTCCCTGGCTCTGAAGCCAAATGTTTGCTTTCTCTGGTTGTGTCTTTTATACCTCTGCCCTACTCCTCCCTTTCCATCCTTTCTTTTATTTCCACTTTCTCCAAACTTTCATTTTTACTAGATATTATTTGATACAGGTTTTATTTCTTGAAAAGTCATCCTAAATCCTTCCTACAAAATGAAGATGATCAATAAATTGTCTACTTGTCAATTCTTTAAAAAATGGCAAAGGTTTTAAAAATGAAGAAAATAGTGTGTGCCTGCCAGATGACAGAGGGTTTAGATGAGTGAATGCAAACCTCTCTATATGTGGAAAAAAAAATCTTTAGATGGATTTCTATATTCAGTGGAATTAGCTGAAGTCCTTACATCAATATTAGACATTGAATCTGACCTTTTTTGAGGAATACTTTATGGAATGGGCAGCAGACATTATTTAAGGTCACACGGGTTACAAGGTAGTATACTTACCGTAAGCATTAAAGTCTTTTGGAGAAGGAAATGAGTAGCCTCGGAGGAGAACAGCTCTCAATATTCATGGCCAGAGGCCAGAATGTCAGAAAGAAAGTGATCACCTACTTTTTCAACAGTGACGGGCCCTGGATGGGGACCGGAAGGCCTCTTTGGTATTCACTATGCACAGGCAAGGAGTGTGGCTCATTCTGGGTTTTGTACAGGGCCCAGCTCTATGCACACTCATTACAAGGTTATTACCGTCATTACGGTGGACAATGCAATAATATTTTAAATGGGGCAAATTTGGCTCCCAGCTATTCATGAGCTGCTCTCGCAGCCTTAGGGAAAATGGCTTATGAGTGCAGGGAAATCAAATCTGGCCCACATCCCATTGCTTCCTCTACTACAAATCGAAAAGAGCCTCCGTGAAGAATATCCACGGTTCTGGTTCGCATGAGCTCTGATGATAAGAACTGGCCTTTGTGGATAACTCGGAGCCTAATTGCAGAACTGGCTTTGGGCAAAAATAGAAAACAAGTGATGTTAGTTGCCCAAGTCCTTCACTAACCTTTTCTGATGCATTTCCCTAACACCCTGCTTGTCATCCTCTGACCCTTTTTCTTATGCACTACTTTTCCTCTTATCAAGATGAAAAAAATCACAGAAAGTCAACATTTACCAAAGTATGCTTCATGAGATAGTGGTCCTTCATGATATCCCACTATAAAAGGATTCTGGAGTCAAATAAATTTGGGGAAAATATTTCTTCCATGGATAGTCATAGTACTATCCATGTTAGAGGCTTTGAGTAGTACCAGAGGAAAGGGTCCTATTAATCGTGATGTGGAACTCCTGTGTGACGTAGGATCTAATGCCTCTTAGAATTCTTATTGTTTTAGGAAAAGTTTCAAGTTTCAGAGTTCCCAGGAAGAGAGTAATGTTTAATTTTGAGGGTGCTATTATATAAAGTCAGCAGCACCTCAATAGCAGTCTATCCAAAAGAGATAGTCTTTCAAATGTTATGCCCAGAGCAGATCTCCTAAATGAGAACTTCAAAAAACTGTAGACACTTATTTCTTTGAAGACACAATTAATTCTGTTTTGGAAACAAAGAATATTCTAGGGAAAAAATATTGGCATCATGCAGTAGAATTAATATTCACTATAGTTTTATTTTATTTAATTTTAGTTTTTTTGTGGTATTGAGGATTGAACCCAGGAGTATTCTAGCTCTGAGCTACACCCTCAGCCCTATTTTTATGTTTTATTTTGAAACAGGGTCTCACTAAGTTGCGGAGGGCCTCATGAGGTTACTGAGGCTGGCCGGAAACCTGCGATCCTCCTGTCTTAGCTTAATTTAGTGGACCAAACATGGCAACTCTACCCAAGCTCATGATAAAGCTTTGTCATCCATCAGATGACTTCTAGAAAACCAAGATTAGCTTTTAGACATTGTTTTGTATTTGTGAGTAACCAAGCCAATTAACTCTATTCAGGACAAACACCTCTCAACTTCAAAATAAGAATTTCTTTTCAACCATATTTCTGGTAACTTTCAATCTTGATTAAATGGTTAGCCAACTGATTTTCAACCAATGTAAAAATAGGATTCCAGTGAAATAGTTTGTGCACATAACCATTTGGGAAAAGATTCCCCTAGCAATTATCAGCATGGTCTCTCTGCAGAATTCCTGGGGAAATATGATCCAGTCAACTATCCCTTTTTGTTAGTAAGCACTTAATGCTAAAGAAGGAAGCTCAACAGACTACTCCATCCATAGACTTTAGGCATGTGTGTAAGAAGTGAAAATCCCATGGTGCAAGTTTGGAAGGGGTAGATGGGCAGAAAATGATGCACAGTCTTTCTTCCATAGAAGTGATTCCTTATCCGGGCCGGGCGTGGTGGTGCACGCTTGTAATCCCAGTACTTTGGGAGGCAGAGACCGGAGGATCCCGGTTCGCGGCCAGCCTCAGCTCTCTTGTTCTCTCTCTCCCTGTCTCTCTCTCTCTCTCTTTCTACTTAGTGAGTCCCTCTGCAACTTCGTGAGACCCAGTTTCAAAATAAAGTATAAAAAAAAAAATAGGGCCGAGGGCGTAGCGCGGAGGTAGAACGCCCCTGGGTTCAATCCCTGGTACCGCAAAAAAAAAAAAAAAAAAAAAAAAAGAAGTGATTCCTTATCCAGATCAAGGGCAGTTCATAATTTTACAAAGAGCAGAGACTTCTGTGATTGTTACTTAGGGTATGTGTAGGAGGCATAGGACTTTACATCCATATAACATACCCTTTTGGAGTATTGATGTTCCTCATAATAAAGAGTAGAGAACCTGAATATTCAAGGGTCATTTTATTTTATCATTAGTTAACTAATTAATTTATCATGGAGCTGGGGATTGAACTCAGGGCCTCAGGTACACCAGGCAAGCACTCTACCACTGAGCTATACCCCAGATCTCAAGGGTCCATCTTAGAATAGAATTTTTCAGCTAAGAATTCAAGCAAGAAATCTATGCAGAATAAGTTTAACCTGATTTTTAATTTTTTAACTCTTATACACAGACTAATGTCAAAAGCATTATCTAAAATCTAGAATTTACTTTGGAGACAAACAAAAAACAATGTTTCCCCTTATTTGGGGCTGCTGGGTTGTTTTGGAAAGGCATGACTTAATATACCTACTAAAGCAGAACTTTTACTATTTAAGAATTGTAAAAGATAATTTTGGTAGACAACATGGTAAAGAGGAAGAAAACAAAAGGAAAAGATTAAGGAATAATTGAAAACAGGCAGAAAAAAAATTCTTCAGGGCACCTGCTTACAGAGGGTGTTCAACCTAGCCTTCAATTCCTAGAGAGAGATGCAGAGTTCATCCCATCCACCCTCACAGTTATGAAGACAGGTGGGTCAGACCAGGCAAGGGCTGACATTCAGAATGATATCTTATTTCCCAATTTGCCCTGGGGAGAACTGACCTCCTTCACACTCATTCCTCTATGTAGCCAAAGTCCAAGCTAACTGACAACTCAATCTGCTGGCCCTCCTCGGGTTACCCTTGTGGATGAGCCTTCTAACCATGGAATGGCCCCTCTGTGTATGCCTCTGTGCTTGTGATTAACAGCTCTCTTCACCCTACATCTATTCCAAGCTGCTATCAATGCACCAAACATGCTGCCTTACAAAACATGAAATTCACAGGCAATAAATAATTTGTTTCAGTTTATTACAGGTAGCTATTCTCTTGCCACAAAAAAAAAAAACAGGGACATACAGAAATGCATCCTTACTTGCTTTTTATTTTGCTTTTCAGAAACCTTTATGTTGTTAATTTTCGACTTATGACTGCTATAATAGTGAACAAATGTTTACTGAGCATCTACTATGCAAGGTCCTGAGCAATGAGATGAGGTAAAAACAAGGAAAAAAAAGGAAAAAGAAAAGGTGTTGCATTAATGAGCTTTCTATTAAACAATCATTCTACAGTTGTTGCAGCTCATTAAAGTAAAATAAAATAAAATAATCCTGATAAGGGATGTTTAGAAAGCTAATGTATAGGGAAACTTTTTTATGAATCCTAATAATTCTATTTGGAGAAAGTTTTAAGAAAGAAGGGAGAGAAATATTTTTAAAAAATTACTCTAATCCTTCTCTTTTTAATTTGGGCAATGTTGAGGAGTCCAACCTAAGTCAGTATTAATGTATTTGAAAGCATATGAAGAATTAAGAACACCTGTGTGACCTGGACCATCAGTTAGAGTCAGTACTTCCCTTTGATATGAGAGAGGAGACCTTTTTCTTGTCCTTCACCTTGAGGGACATGATCACTCTCTCTCAGCTTATGCTTTCTCCTCAGAGGAAATATTTGTGAGGTCCAGAAAACAAACTCCCCCTTTAGAGGTGGCACATCAGGCACCAGGATCCCAAATTTCCACAATGGTTCCAAATTATATTGGGCACAAGAGTGCTGTTGGTGTGGGGTATGGGTGGATCTTAGCTGTGTGAACAGTGGTGTCCCCGTAAGCACACCAGGGCTCCTCATAGTACAGGGTAGAGCAGGGGTGGGGTGGACAGGCTATGAACTGTAGACCAGCCCTCTTTCCTCCACCAACTTGTGTAGGACTTCCAGGAATCCAAGAATTCCAAGTTTAGTCTTGACTTTTAGATCCTTGTGAAGGTATAATTTTCAAGGTAGGAGAATAAACTAGGAGAATTCAGCAGTTTGTCAGACTGATTTTTAATTTTTAAATATTAGACATACCATGCGTGGGCATCCATATTTTTGTTATTGTATACATTAGAGAGAAGACCTGATACAGCCATAGGCATATAGGAAACAGGGTTTGACGCAAAATGTCTTTCTTCAGGAAATCTAACCAGGCTCCTTGACCTTGAACTTCCCCACACCCTCCCTCACTTCATGGACTATTTCTACCACAGACTTGCCACTTTGGCCTCATGGAAGCAGATGAGTTGTTTGGATTGCTGGTCTATTCTCTGTCCTTGTCTTCTTTCTGAACACTAAGTGACTACTGTCATAGTTTTGTATGCTGATATCTGAGGTCATGTGCACTCCACCTCTTTGCTCAACAGTCAAGTCCAAATAAGATTTGTAGAGAGCTGGTTATATCCACAGTGGCTGGGATTAGCCGGTCGCCCTGTAGCTTAGTTTATCTGTTTGATATAATATATGATAAGCATCATTTTGGTCTCCAAAAATAAGAAATAAAGAATCCTCAAAAACAAATCCAACTCCTAGTGATAACAACAGGTGAGAAAAGTCAGAAAAAAATGAAAGTACTTATCCCAAAACTTCTGAAGTCATTAAAGCTTAGAATGACAGTCTCAGTGATGGTTCAGATCTATAACATCGCGGGTCAATTACATAAGCAATGTGCTATAGCCCTTGTGACTATCAAGGTCTGCCATAAATAAAGTAAAATCTGTCAGACTCTACATAGCAAATTCGTTTAATAGTGCTAGAATTCATTAATAGGCTCATGTGGAATATTCACTCATTCCACAAATATTTGTCTAGCATCTGTCCTACAGATCAATAGATCTGTCCCAAAACAAGTATGCTATGGCTTTCCCATTATACATAGAACAGCCTCATGTCACAGCTACTATAGAAAGATAAACTCCTCTTCATCTTCTTTCATGCAACTAAAGCTCCCCTCAAGTGCTAACCTGTCTTACTTTAACTATTTTTGATGGAAATATTTGTAAAGTGTCCTAATTTATTTTGAGTATACTAAATGTTCTTTAATTATTCACAAAGTCAGTTATTTTGTGCTTTTTTCCTTTTATTCTTTATACTTTTATTGGTGAATCATAGTCTCACATCATAATGTGTTTCATAGTGACAGACAGTAACATACATGCACACAGTACATGGTGGGATTTTAATCAATTCTGTTATATATTCAGGAATTCGGGCAGTTTTAGTTCCATATTTGCTCATTTAAATTTTCTCATTCATGCTTCACATCTGTCAGTGTGCCTTCCCTAAGAACCTCTTACCTTTGGGATGGAAAACCACATTTGGCCCACTTTTTTTCTAAAATAGCAGTAGTTATCTGACATATTGTATATGAAAAATGGCATAAGATATAATACATCAATTTTATGCTATTATTTTTGACTGCTTGAGACCAGTTCTGATTATTTCCTGTTTCCCAATTATATTCATTCGAGAACGTAGATGGTGAATAATTACTAGGTAAATAAGGTGTTGTTGAAATATGTTATGAAATATCTCGCAAGTTAATTGGCTTGCTTAGAAAAGGTGGTTTTTCTTAAAGAGGCAAATTCAAGGAAACTAGTTTGATTTAATTGACTGATTATCATCAACCAGGTCAATCAGATCGGTTGTCTGTGTATTTGAATCTAGTGTTACGTATGCATTTTGTCTTATAAATGCTCTTTTACTCTCCAGGAGTTTGAGGCCAGCATGGGCAATACAGTAAGACCCTGTTTCAAAAAGGAAGAAAAAAAAAGGAAGAAAGGGAAAGAAGGAAGAAAGGAAGGAAGGAAGGAAGGAAGGAAGGAAGGAAGGAAGGAAGGGGAAGACCATAAAATAAAATAAAAGCTTTCAATTCAAACTGAAGTTTCTGAGAAAACTGTAAAATGAAAATATTAAAATGGGCTAGAAGATCAACTTCCAGCATGACTGTCTGAGGAATTATGCTGGTCTGTTTCACAGTGAAACTGGTAAAAGCTCTGGAAACTGAAATTGTATGTAAACAACAACCTAGTTAAGAATATCTATGAAAATTTAAGAAAAGTGAGCATCTGTGGTATTTGAACCAGCACCACTCCTGCTTTTCCTCACTCCTAGCTCAGTGAGGTGGAAATTCTCCTCTATGCTAATACCAAGAACAAAGGGTTCTTTCTCCCCCTAGCACCCAGAAAAGGGCTTTCTTCCTGGGAGGAGCAATAGGTTAGCATTTCTCATCCTGCCCTTAGTTTCCTCTTATTGAGGCTAAGTCATGGGCAAGTGCACTTGAGAGGTAGGGGTTCCCATTTGAGCCCAGCACCCTCTTGTGGAATGGCGACTGCTGTGGGCACAGGTGAGCACCCTGAGACTCTGATCACTCTTGCCCCAGCTTGTGAGGCTCTGGTTCTATATCAGGAGAACCCAGCTAAGAGGACGTGGAGGAGGCTTCTGTGACCTCCTCCAGGAAGGTCTTGGCTCCTAGAGTAAGGCTGTCATGCAGAAAGAAGCTTGCCACAGTCTTACCACAAGCTCCAGAACCCTGGCTCAGAGATTTTGCCTGGGGAGAGAAACAGGACATAAAACAGATAGTTCCTAATTCCCTCCCAAGAAACTGTCCCCTTTTGCTACTTTGAGTGAAGAAATTCCAGCCTAAAGCACTCTAAAGAACAGAAGAGGCTCTGGTGAAAGACAATTGGGAGGAGAGTCAAGTCACATGTTGAACTGTAGGCCAGCTGGTTTGCAGAGAAGAGCCAGGGAATAATGCAGCCGGAGAGAGCCTTCCACGAATCAGAATAAAAATAAAACCTTAATCTCAGAAACTATTCTTCCTAAGGAGCTGGAATTTAAATGAATTAGTTTGCAGAGCAATTTATACTTCAAGGCATTATTGCAAACAATAGTCATTTGACAATTAGTGAAGTTTAACAACTGAGTATGGTCAGGCATAGAGAACAAGAGGCTCTTACCAATCACACTGTCATCCCTGGGTGACTGTAGGCATACTCAGTTCTCTGAGGAACAACATCAGAGGCTAAATGTTGGGTGGGAGGAAAGAGACTGCACTAACATAATCTGGTTCGCCACTGAACAAGCAAGCAAATAGCAATAAACCTCAGAGAGGGGTAGTACACAGAATTCTACAATATGTAATCTAAAATGCCCAGCTTCCAACTACAAAATCTATGCCATAAAAAGAAATAAGAAAGTATGACTCATATACCAGAAAAAATAGTCATGCAACAGAAACTTCCTATGATGGAGATCAGAGGTCAAGTTCATAAGGAAAAGAAATGTTAATCATTATAAACATGTTCACAGAACTAGAGGAAATCTCAATAAAAGAAGCTAAGAAGGTATGATTACAATATTGCATCTAGTGAAGAATATCAATAGAGAGAAAGTCTTCCAAAAAATAGAAATGTTGGCACTCACTACAAGGGCTCAACGATGCATTTGAACAAGTAGAAGAAAGAATAGGAGATCTTGAAGATAGACTGATGGTTATTATGAAAGCTGAAAAACGAAGAAAACATCAAGAAATTTGTGCCTGGAAGTTCCTCAAACCATTAAGCAGAGTTACCATATGACCCAGAAATTCCACTCCCAAGTAGAGTATATCCCCAAGAGAAATAAAAGCATGTTTACACAGAAACTTATAAATGAATGCCAATAGCAGTATTAGCCAAGAAATTAGAAATAATCCAAATGTCCACCAAAGAGACAAATGGATACACAAAATGATATATTCATATATTGGAATATTATTATACCATAAAAGGAATGCAGTATTGCTATGTTCCACCACATGGGTGAACCTTAAAAATATGTGTACTACATGAAAGAAGTCAGTCACAAGGGATCATGTTTTATATCATTCCATTCAGCTGAAAGACCAGAAGAGGGAAATTTATTGAGACAGAAAATAGATTTGTGGTTTCTTAGTGATAGGGGGATTTGGAGGACATAAGACATTGATAGTTAAGTGATACACGGTTCCTTTTTAAGGTGATGAGATTCTCTAAAACTGACTGTGTTGATGGTTGCACATATTTGTGAATATACATTTTAGATTGTACATACCATAACAGAAACAATAAATTTAGCCATATATGCTTTGACAATATTTGCATTTTAGAAGAAACTAAATACAATGTAAGTAGCAATAGAGGAGAGAAGGTATTTTAGAAATGTGATAGCAAACAAAGTTTAGTATCAATAATCTATATATAACTTTTACGAAGTAATAAAAGAGTCACAATAGAAAAACAAGCAAAGAATAGAAATGAAATTTTACAGAGGAGGAGCTCTGAATGACCATGAATCTTATAAAAAGATTTTCAGCTCCAACAAGTAATCGTGAAATGAAAATATTAAATAATGAGACAATTTCACACTCATGAGATTGATAAAAGTAAAAGGTGGAGGGACACCGATGTTGCCAATGAAGCATAAAAGTAGGAACTCCCATAACCAGTTGCTTGGGCATGAAAGCTGGTACAACCAATTTGGAAAGCCACTTGACCAAATCTCACACTCTATGCCCCAGTAATTCTACTCTTATGTTATATTCCCTAAAATAAGTCAAGCACATGAACTAAATGTGACAAAAATAAAAATGTCCATTGTACCATTGTTTCTTAATGAAAAAATCCGACTCAACACAAATGACCACAAGCAGGAAATTCATGGTTTATTTACTATGGGAAGTAGACAATTAAAATGAGAAACAAATGGAGCTATGTCTTAAAAATACATGAAGTAAAATCAAGGCAATTGTTAAATGGTCTACTTTTAATAACACAGAAAAACTTCCAATAATAATAGCCCATGAATTTTTAGTAAAATCACCAAAACACATGAGATTGATAAACTTTGAATTCCTAATAATTATCATTCCATGGGAGCTCATCAATGGAATGGGTTCAGAAAGACGTTTACAGAAGTGTTGTGGAACCATCAGTCCCTGTGAGTGAGGTGCAGCCTGGTCTTAGATGACAGTGAGACCAGGTGGATCCCTGCTATTTGAATCAGAAGCAGGAGTGTATATATTGGTCATAACAAAAGTGACTTCATCCAACTGAAGAGCAGCTATTTTATCTTAAGCTAATATTAAAATGTCAGGCATATTCCTGGTGCCAAGGTCCAGTCATAAAGCTCCACATGCTACTCTAATGTTTTTGTCTATTTATATTATGGTGAGAGACTATGCAGGGACAACTGATCAGGGTTACTTAGGAGCAATCATAGCAGTTAGTACATAGCTGCAGACATATCAAGCTGAATCCATACAAGAGAAAATGTTTATTTTTAAAGGTTTAAAGCAAGTACAGCTGACCGTGGTGGACCACGCTTGTAATCCCATTATGTGGGAGGCTGAGACAGGAGGATCCCAGCTTCACAAACAGCTTCAGCTATTTAGTGAGGCCCTCTGCAACTTAGTGAGACTCTGTTTCAAAATAAAGAATAAAAAAAGGGGGTTAGGGGTGTAGCTCAGAGGTAGAATGCCCCTGAGTTCAATCCCCAGTACTGCAAAAACATAAAAAATATACCAAGTACATCTTAATGTCACGGTTTGGTGAGAAGATGAGGGGAAAAAGTAGAATATGATGGGGATTTAGAGTACAGTTTCTAAACCAAAAAGCTTGATTTAAGTTCGCCCTCCACCACCTATAATCACAGTGACTTTATGCAAAGTGTTTGCCTCTGTTCATTCAGAAAATGGGGTGGAAATGATCATACGATATCATGGTGGTGTTCTAAGGATTCCATGAGTCAGTATGTGGAAAAATTTATAGAGCTCTAAGCCTGTATTAAATGCCTGATGTTTTTATTTGTCAAAGCATAATTAAGACTCAATAATTTTTCTAGTCTAGTCTCTGCATGTGTTTGAAATATCTCATAACAAAAACACTAATATTCGTTAAACTACCAGAATTCACATGGAGAGAAAGGTAAAGGAGCTATCTACAGGGACACATTTGATAGAGGCTGGTCAGTTCTTATTTTATAACCCAGATATTCAAATTCTTAAGAAATATAAGTTAATTATGGGGTAAATATTCTAATAATTAGGGCAATGACCACACCAAGTAGTTAATTATTGATTTAAAAGGTACTTGTCAAATCTCTCCTGCTTCATCAGCTCTTTGTCAGGCAGTAGACAAGTTAAAAAGAAAAACCAACCTGTGGTCAACAGATTCCCTGCCCTTATTAGCATATAGAATGTACTCACAAAGAAAATAACCAGGGAACAAGGCCGGGAATTAGTTAAATGCCATATTTTATGACCCTCCATCAAGGACAGCCGGGCACAAGTAATCAGAGAAGACAGGTTTGTTTGCTTCTCTTAAAAGTGAAAATAGAATGCTTTTGAGGAAAGTGTTAGATAAGACTGGCACAGCAAAGAATGGATGTTTCAAAGCAAGAATGAACTTAACCTGAAGGGAGACGTTCTCCTTGTTAGCAGGCAGGCTTTGATCCACAGGGGCAGGAAAGCCTGGGTCAGATGAGCAAGGTGGTGGCATTAATATCAGAATTATACTTTATGACAATTGAAGGGGACTCTCTAAGAGTGGCTGTTAATAGGTTTGATTCTGAGAACTCGTATTGGGAAGTAGTAGCTTTGCTTTGCATATTCAGAGGGGAAACTAGGATTTTTATTCTCCTATCAACAGGCTACTTAAAGCTACACCTTGAGCCATCAGATGAATAAGAAGACATGCGGATGGATTTTCAACATGACAGGATCTCTTTTAGAGCAAATACATACATACATAACTAAACAAATTTAGTTTTAAAAGAGAGGAAAGGTAACTAGCTGTGAAACCTCTCACCACTTCTTTTCTGGAGCTCACAGAGAGAGCCCTAGGGCTGACTTTACAACTACCCAACAAGCTCTTGAAAACAAGCTTGTTCTGTGATTTAATAACACCATTTACAGGACAGAAAACTTACCTTTTTAAACACCCCGCTAAGAGAATGGAGGCAGAGGGGTAAGTCAGTAGCTAGTGAACAATTCATTATCTTTGTGAAAACACAGATGTAAATAATCATTTATTTAATTTCATGAACGTGGAGTGGGTAGCTGAGAAAGTAAATCCTCTTCAGTAACAATGCTAGTGGCCATAAAAACCTTCTCATCCTACCCTGTGGTCCCACTGACATCCTGGTGCTAAAGTGAAAATATTCTACCAATTCTAATGGACTGAAAATAAGAACAAACAGCTTAATTACATGGTGGTTGTTTTTGAACGACTTTCTGAATTTTAAAGTGCTCATCATGTGTCTCTATTATCTCTACACTCCGCAAGACTTCTTCACTTCAAGTACTCAATGAAGCAAGATGGATGCAGCAAATAGCCAGGGAGCATCATGCTTCCAACCTTGGTTTTGCTCTCCATTCCCATTCTTTTTACTTTATTTTATTTATTTATTTATTTATTTATTTATTTATTTATTTATTGTGGTACTGGGGATTGAACCCAGGGGCGTTCTACCTCCACGCTACACCCCCGGCCCTATTTTTTATACTTTATTTTGAAACCAGGTCTCACAAAGTTGCGGAGGGCCTCACTAAGTAGAGAGAGAGAGAGACAGAGACAGAGACAGAGAGAGAGAGAGACAGGGAGAGAGAGAGAGCTGAGGCTGGCCGTGAACCCGGATCTTCTGGTCTCCACCTCCCAAAGTACTGGGATTACAAGCGTGCGCCACCACGCCCGGCCTTCCATTCCCATTCTTATTCCCATAACAACTACACCAATACATTTAATACTGCAGCTTGAAATTGTATTGAACATCGTAAAGTATATAGCAAGTTTTCATGTGTATACTTTTTGGTTTATGTGAGTGGCATTGTGCTGTTGATTTAATTGTGCTTTTTATTTTCTTTCATCCCTATGCTTTTTTTTTTTTTTTTTTTTTGCGGTACCGGGGATTGACGCAGGGGCGTTCTACCTCCGCGCTACACCCCCGGCCCTATTTTTTTATGCTTTATTTTTGAAACCGGGTCTCACGAAGTTGCAGAGGGCCTCACTAGGGAGAGAGAGAGAGAGGGACAGGGAGAGAGAGAGAGAGAGAGAGAGAGAGAAATCACACGCACCCGCGCATGCGCGATGAGGTTGGCCGCGAACTCGGATCCTCCGGTCTCCGCCTCCCGAAGTACTGGGATTACAAGTGTGCGCCACCACGCCCGGCTCATCCCTATGCTTTTAAAATCCACTCATAATATTATATGTACATCTGTCCTTAGTTGCTTCTCACTGCTGTATAGAATTCCATAGTGTGAATCTACTAATTTTTAAAATATTTTCCTCCTTGATGTATAGCTGAGTAATTGTTCTGCTAGCAAACACAAATCTACAGTTTACATCCCAGATCATGCCCCATCATGGAATTTTGCTGTATTGAATTGCTGGATCACAGGGTGTATGGATTTTATAAAGTACTGCTAGTTGGTTCTCCAGATTCCAACAGCTCACTCACATTAAGAGTACAACTCTAATTTTTGTAAATCTCATGACTATGAAGTAATGTATGTCATTCTTGTTTTGACTTTCACTATCTTATTTCTAAAGAATTTGAACATGTTTTCCTTTCATTGCTACCGTTTGCCATTTTTCTTCTGAGAATTATGTATTCATATTTATTACTTGTTTCACAATTGGTTCTTCTCTTTTTGTCACTAATTTGTATAAGGTCCTTATCTATTCAAGATATTAGCCGAATTTCTGGCATTTTCCTTATATTTAAACTGTCCATTACTTTCTTGTATTTCCAAGAGTAGCTATTCATAATATAGAAGTAACCTAATTTACTTTTTGAATGGAACTGTTAACAAATGCACAACTTCTGTTATACAAGGGTTGCTTCAGAAAGTGGGGCAAGGGGAAAAGCCAACAGTTGCTTCAGAAGACAGGGACAAGTCTCACTTATGGGACTAGAAAAACATTAATTCAAATTATCAAACATGGACATTACAAAAAGTATAATCTCACTTGACTTGTTTGCATAGATGAAACATTCTTAAGTATAATATCAATTAATTTTGCCTAATAGCAGATTAAAAATACATATGGTAAGCAATGGTTGATTAAAGGAATTCAAGGATAGTTCAATATTGGATAATCTAAAGTTCAATTGCACATTTAGTAAAGGGGAAATATCACAGAATTTTATAGAATAAGTCATTTGATAAAATTCATTACTTACTGATGATTAAAATATAAAACCTCTCAAAAAATTAGGGAGAGTTGCCGGGTGTGGTGGCACACGCTTGTAATCCCAGTACTTTGGGAGGTGGAGACCAGAGGATCCGGGTTCACGGCCAGCCTCAGCTCTCTCTCTCTCTCCCTGTCTCTCTCTCTCTCTCTACTTAGTGAGGCCCTCCGCAACTTCGTGAGACCCGGTTTCAAAATAAAGTATAAAAAATAGGGCCGGGGGTGTAGCGCGGAGGTAGAATGCCCCTGGGTTCAATCCCCAGTACCACCAAATAAAAAAAAAATTAGGGAGAGTATTTCCTTAACTTGACACATGTTAAGTAATAAAAATCTATGAAAAACATATATTTAATTATTTATTTATTTTTTTTTTTTTTTTGCGGTACCGGGGATTGAACGCAGGGGCCTTCTACCTCCACGCTACGCCCTCGGCCCTATTTTTTTTTATACTTTATTTTGAAACCAGGTCTCACGAAGTTGCAGAAGGCCTCACTAAGGAGAGAGAGAGAGAGACAGGGAGAGAGAGAGCGAGAGAGCTGAGGCTGGCCGCGAACCCGGATCCTCCGGTCTCTGCCTCCCAAAGTACTGGGATTACAAGCGTGCGCCACCACGCCCGGCCTGAAAAACATATATTTAAATAAAGGACTTTAGGTGAATTCACTTTAAGGTTAAGAAGAAGTAAAGTATTCCCACTAATTATTATATAATACTTTAGGTCTTCAGCAACTTCATAAACAATAAACAAAATATGAAATATAAGATCAGAAAAGAAAAGCCAAACTTCATTAATCTTCCTAGAGAATTAAACAAAATAAAACAAATTACTAAAACTACTGTAATGAAAGAATTCAATTAGGTTACCTGACAGATGACAATTCCCTCCAAAACTAATGGTTTTGCTTGACTATTCCAAAAAATCGATTCGATATACAATAGAAATAAAAATATTCTGTAGGAAATGCAAAGAAAAATTCTACATTCTTTGGATAGTACATTAACAAGAATATACAATATGTTAATGGAGATAATTTTAAACATATTAAAGAGAGTAAAAGAAGAACTAGTTAAAGTACATTTCATCATCATAGGTGATGTGGCCTAACTTTGTAAATCTATTAGTTCTAGTCAAATTATAATTCTAAAACAACCTTTATAAAAGATCAGGCTCAACTTTTTAAAAAACTTGACAAATATTATAGATTAATATGTAAGAATGAATGAGAGTCCATAAATACTAGGTTGACTTTGAAAAAGAAAAGTCATAAAAAGGGACTTGCCAATTGAGATATTAAAAATTCAGAGCCATTGAGATAAAAATAACTTTGCATTCCTAAAAGACCAAATATAACTGTGGGAAAGAATTCACTGTTCAGAGACAGATTTGTATATATGTTGATAGTTGATACATTATATAAGAGGAAACACAGTGAATAAGGGACATGTTGTCAAGAAAAAGGTATTGGAAAGAACCTCCTGTCTTAGACTACAAGTAAATTAAAGAATTATATGTAAAAGATAAAACTTAAAGTTATCAGAGAAAATGCCAAATAATAACTTTGCCACCTAATGTGAAGAAGAAACCCCAAAGACTCAAAAAACCCCAAGAGTAGATTAAAATAATTGGCTCTTGGATCTTTGTAATAGGTCCCCTTTTAAAATATTTTTAAAATAAACTAAAACAAGCTTGAATGAGTTTCTTATTTGCACACTTTTTAATTCTTATTGTAGCAGTTCTCAGAGGGTAAAGATGTGCTACCTTCAGGGATATGTAACAGACTGAAATAGAACCTGAGAGTATAAAAAAGAACCTACCAAGAATTATAAAATCAATGCAACATAATTAGAATGAGCATTCAAACTCTAGAAGAGATCATTAGGCAAAGAAACTCTTCCTGTGGTTGCAGACCTTCTGATACACTAGTATATGACACCGTTACATAATCATTTCTTAGGACTTACAGCAAAGAGCTCAGTCAGTGTCAGGTCCCTAGACAGTGCTGGCCATATAATACTGAGAAACTCATCAACTTCTCAGAACCAATTTCCCCAGGCCCCACATGAGGGTCATGAGACCTGTCCTAACTCTCTTCATAGGTGGCTTTGAGATAGGTGTGGGCAAATTCTATGAAAAACATTAGAGTTTGGCATAAAAAAGACTGGGAAGTGACTTTTGAGATAGAGTCTGAACAAAGTTATTGGTTGTTTCATCACTCATGATCATTCCTTTTCATTAAAACAGTTTCTTAAGATTCATCCTTATTTAAATTTTTTTGTTTCTCTCATGGGAAAAGTCTAGGTACATTGCTATTTTTATGCTTAGCCTAATTTGGAATAATAAAAAACCCTTGAACTAATGTGAAAACAATACTTTTAGGTGGAAGAGACATCTCTGATACCTTCCCTATCACAGCAAGGACCACTTGTTATGGATGAAAAGAAAAGCAATGTACAAAGAACAGAGTGTGGTACCAGCCCTGAGTCTAAATATAAGAACAATTTATATGAATCAAAGATTTACTGGAAAAGCTATGCAGCACATTAAAACATATTAAAGCTGCGATCTAAATGCTGTTGAAATTCAGAGGTTATCCTAAGATAGTTTTCTAGATGAGGCAGACATTGACAGAGAAGTTTAGGAGAGATGTAAGGTTTTCTAGTCCAGTCGAATGAACTCACTGCATCACCTTCAATGCACCTGCTTTACTTGCTCCAGCAAATAAGAAATCTATGTTTGATATTTCTTTCCCTGTTGGGGCAATTCCTTGACCCCCAGAAAACATGGGTTCTGTCATGAAGAGGAGCAGGTTAAATATGTTACTATATTCTTCAATAAGAAGGAAAACATTTCATTGTAACTCATTTCAGCATTTGTCCAGAAAAGAGATGATATATTTTAGGGGGTTCAGTTATGGATTAATTCAAGTGTCAATAATACTGTGAAATTAATAGTTATTTCATATATTAAATATTCTCAGGGCCAAATATTCCTTAGCGTGTTTCTAGCTGATGCTTATTGAAGTCAATAGGAAGAGAAGATGACTTTAGATGGAGAAATCGGGCTTTGACCTTGACCTTTTCAGCTGAAATTTTTATACTGGAAAAGCCATGAACAGTGGGAAAATGAAAGGACAGACTTTCATCATGTTTGAACTAAGATGAGAAAGAAAGTCTTCATATGAGAAATTAGTTTTGATTTGCAACAGCTTATTTATGTATACCTAACATTTTCTGCCTTCAACAAATTTTTATCCTTTCCTCCTTTACCCTTCCTTCTTTCCTTCCTTTCTTCCTTCCTTCCTTCCTTCCTTCCTTCCTTCCTTCCTTCCTTCCTTCCTTCCTTCCAATACCTATTTAGTACCTCCTAAGTACCAGTCACCAGGAAAAAAAGGAAACACTGCTTAAGACCTGCCTTCTTTCCTACTTGGCAGCATTGCCAAAGCAGCAGAGGCTCAGTGAACATGGAACAGAGGTGCAAAGCACTTCAAACACACTCATCAGCGTGATCTTGACTCCCACACTTCTCCAGAAGAAGACTGTAACTGACAACCATGACATCTCTAGACTGGGACCTGCAGCAGTACCTTAACACCTTCAGTCTTCTTACCTTGGGTTGTTAAGATGTATATCTTGTTGCCCCAAATGGCAAGGTTTTCATTTACTTTTGCAGGTTTGAGAATGTCATTTGACTGCTTATTAAAAGAACAATAAGTAAAGTTCTTAGGGAAATGATTTCAATTTCAAGGCCACTGATTACTCATACCAGTGATTGTTGGCTGTGGAATTGAAGGGGGCATGATGGCTGATCATCTTGGAAGATTAGTGGGGTGGGGAAGGAACCCTGTGCTTATGGTTGAGGGTGCAGAGCCCCCCATGCAATTTCTCAGTGCCTCTAACTTTTGAGGCTCAGTTGTATGCTCCTATATTGCTTCAACAACCTCTAGTAGCAAATGGTTTGTGTATTCCAACTCATTCATGTAGAAATTTCTATTGTCAATCTATTCCAGGTACACAATTTTTCTCTCATGTGAAATAAAAGTTTTTTTTCCTCCCTGTTAGAAATGAATTCTAGGGATGCCACAAATAAAATACCCATGAAATCCAAAGAAACTTGGCAAGGAAATTTACTTCTGCAGAAGGGTATCAACAAAAAGTCTGGTGAGCAAGCACACCGAGTGGGGGTCTGCTTGGTTTTTATCCTTGATGTGATCCTGCCCTTTGCTCTGATTGGTGAGGGCTTGAGTTCACAACTCTGCACAACTAGCTATTTTCTAAGACAGACAGGAATTCTGAAACAGTTTGGCAAAGAAACAAAGTTTAAAGTACAACTCTGCAGTGATTAGCTTATTTCTAGGACAGGCAGGAGTTTTGAAACAAAGTTTAAGATTCTGGAAGATGCCAGTCAACTAGAGTTTATATGAGCTAGAATGACTGACATTCTAGAAGATTCCAGTCCACCAAAGGTTATATGATTTAAAATGGCTGACAGGAAGATTTGTGGAGTGGAGCATACAGACACATGTACAGTTACAAAATGAATGCCTAAGCTACAGTTACAAAATGGAAAATAGTATGTTTCTATGTAATTTAACTACTTTGATAGGAAAGATTATTTTTATTCCTTATATCCCTTACCTCATTTATTCTCCGCTTCAAAAATATGTTGTCAGAGTGAATTTACTACCCATATACAGCCATTGTCCCAAGTTCTAACTTCCAGAACAGCCAAAATGTAGCCCTTCTAATATCTTGCAGAACTTAAAATATGAGTATAATTTTGGATTTCAACTCTTTCAACTATGGCTTGCTTTTTAAACTTTCTCTCTATCCATTTTCTTCCTCTGGATTAAGTGTCCCCTTAAAATATGGCACCCAGAACTGAACAAAATATTCCGGATGTGGTCTGAGTTACAGCGTGTATGAAGGCAATTGCTGGCTGTAATTTAGGAAAAGGGCTTCTACTAATGTAACCTATGAATATGATTTTTTAAAGCATCTGCCTCACACTGATGGGTCTTATTAAAGTTGTGGTCAGTTAAATCCTCCAGATCTTTTTCACATGAATTTCTGCCAAGCCAAGTCTTTCCATCCTGTACTTATATGATTAATTATTTGAACTTTTATGCAGGACATTGTATTTATCCCTATTAAATTTCATCTTATTGGCATTTGCTCATAGTTCCAGCCTGTCAGAACAATTTTGAATGTTGATTATTATATTTACTATCCTTTCCAGCTTTCTGCCTCTTAGGTTTCATAAACTTCCTTTGAATATTGCCATCAAAACCATTGGTACACAACCTTAATTAGGCTAGCCCTGAGAAGGACCTAGTGGCCATCACTAAAAGATGGGGGTCTGATTGTTGAATTCAGTTAACCCACTTTCACCGAGTTGACATGTCCTCATATTCACTAATGTTACAGAAAATAATATCAAATATTTTCTTTAAATCAAGAGTTTTCTGCAGATTTACCATGGTGGGGCAACTTTATAACCTCATTAGAAGAAAAGAGTTCATATGTTTTTCTATTATTCAACAAATATTTCTTAGTGTCTACTATGTGGAGGTATCATTTTATGCTAAGATATACTGTAAACCACTAAAAGGAATTTGGATCTATCTATCTATCTGTCTGTCTATCTATCTGTCTGTCTGTCTGTCTATCTATCTATCTATCTATCTATCTATTTTTTTTTTTTTTTTGCGGTACCGGGGATTGAATGCAGAGGCGTTCTACCTCCGCGCTACGCCCCCAGCCCTATTTTTATACTTTTATTTTGAAACCGGGTCTCACGAAGTTGCAGAGGGCCTCACTAAGGAGAGAGAGAGAGAGAGAGAGAGAGAGAGAGAGAGAGACAGGGAGAGAGAGAGCGAGAGAGCTGAGGCTGACTGCGAACTCAGATCCTCCGGTCTCCGCCTCCCAAAGTACTGGGATTACAAGCGTGCGCCACCACGCCCGGCTTATCTATCTATTTTCTATTGGTGCATTATTGTAGTCTCACATCAAAATGTAGTTCAGAGTAATAGGAACATACATGCACACAACACTTGGTGAGTTCCCCCCCCATCCCTCCCCACCTAACTCCCCTTCTCCATACATGATATTGAGATTGGCAGTGGTAATTTCAATATGTACATAACATCAATAGAAGTGTTTCCTTTATTGATTCTCCCTTCCCCCATCACCACCTTCCCGTAAATACCCTCCCTTCCTCCACTGAGGTTTCTCCTTCATTATCTAAAATTCCTCTTGTATCCTGAATACCCCCTGGCTTCTACATATGAGAGAAAACATATGACCCTTCACTTTCTGTAACTGGATAATCTCCCTTATCATAATGTTCTCCAAGTGCATCCATTTTCCTACAAATGACATAATTTTGTTCTTCTTTATTGCTGAGTATACACATTCTGTGTATATCCCATAGTTTTGTAATCCATTCATCTGTTGATGGACACCTAGGTTGGTTCCATGATTTAGCTATTGTGAATTGTGCTGCTATGAACATGGAATTTGGATCTTAATTGCAATGAGAAACCATTAGAGAGTTTATTAGGTATAGTAAAATCATCTAAGTTTCATGCTTAAAAATCACTTTGTTACTATGTACAGAGTGGATTAATAAAAGGGCAAGAATGGAAGCAGGGGGACTACTTGTAGGATTCTGGATATTAATTGAAGGATAGCTGATCTCAGGGACAGGAGCCCTAGGCCCTAGTCCTTTCTGTGCTATGGCCTGAGTCTGGGAGAGACATTTCAGTCCAATGGCCTAGATTCCCTTATCTATGACCTGAAGGATTTAGGAAGCTTTGTGAAATAACCTCTACAAAACTTACCAGCTCAAACATTCCATAGACCTGTGATTTTATCATCCCTGGTTGATTTGTTTATGATCAAACCCAGAATGTCTCATGGCCTTACCTCAGTTTTTAAGGTATACACTCCTTCCTTATATCAATATTGGCACTTCCTCTGCTGTGATGCTTCCAAAGTTATGAAGGTTGGACTTTTGAAATAACATCTGCTAATCTCTACCTGGACCAAAACAATGGAGTTCATTTAAGTAGCTATGTTTTGTTTTAGTAACCCTCAGTTGAAGAGTACTCTTCATTTTATATCATTCAATTGCTTTCTCTCTGAAGACCGCTCCTTGTTTGGATGGTTATAGTCACTTAAGAGTTAAAAATTTTTACCTTATTCAGATATTACAGTTGGTCCTCCATATCTGTGGGTTCTACATCTGTGGATTCAACCAAACTTGAATTGAAAAATAGCATCTGTACAGATTTGCAGACTTTGTTTTCTTGTCATTATTCCCTAAACAACACAGCATAACAACTACTTACATAACATTTACATTATATTAGGTTATATAAGTAATTTATAAATGATTTAAAGTATACTAGAGGATGTGGGTAGGTTATATGCAAACACTAAAGCATTTTCTATAGGGGAGTTGATCATCTATGGATTTTAGTATCCATGGGGGTCCTAGAACCGCCCCCACAGATACTGAAAGAAAACTGAATATATCTATGTCATTGTAGATTCATTTACTTCTATTGTAGGAGTTACACAGAGCACAAGCCAAATGGAAGTACTTTAAACAGAAGCAATTAAAGCAACTTTGTTCTCTATATGCTAGGCTGACCCCAGACCAGAGCAGTCTTTCCATCTTCAGGATGAAGTGCATCTTCTCCTTGGGTTCATCATCATCACCCGCATCAACAGCAGCATATTGTTCCTGAAATCCATTCAATGTATAGTATATGTCTGGCTCTGAGCTAAAAGATTTATGTGCATTATCTCATTTTATAGGGCAGTTTATTCAGACATCCATTCATTCATTTGATTACTATTTATGGTACACCTCTCATGTCGTAGATATTGAGGAAGTACTGGGATGTGGGAGTAAAGCAAGTAGTCACATTCCTTGCTTGATAGAACGTGTAACCTAGAGGGAAAGATAAGCATTAAATATGTGATCATAATTCCGTGAGTACTCATTTTTGGAAAATGCAAAATTTCTGGGTTCTCATAGGAAATAGACCTACTATATGACTGCAAGCTTTGTTCTTTCCTGGTTTGACAAGTGCTGTTATGCTTGAGGGATTTGATTTCCTGTTCCCTTTATCTTGGGCTCTCTTCTTCTAGATATACATGTGGCCCGCTCCCACGTTTCATTCACTCAAATGACTCCTTTGTGATGGAGGCTTTTTCTACCACTGTACCTAATGATACATGTTCTCTCCTTGTTGCTCCTCTCTTCTCCCAGCCTGCTTTGTCTTCATAGCATTCATCAATACCTGAAAGAATATGTATGTCTATCCTCAATCTACTCCTCTAACCAGTAAGTTGCATGAGACCAGGGATTTTATTTTAGTCACTGCTATCTTCTGAGTGCAGAGAACAATAACTGGCACATACTAGGTTCTTGCTCAATAAATGTCAGTTAAATGATTGATTGAAGTAATCAATGAATGGATGAATGTTTTATGATCCCCTAAGTGAGAGCATCAAATTTGTTATGCTATGCCTTAGATCAGGTCCCTGTGTTTTGCCGGAGACAAAGTGAGACAAGTCCCTGTGAATCACTTGTCTGGCTAGAGAAGGGATAGTTCACATCTATGTTAGAGGATGGCTGTGTATGTTTCGAATTCCTGTACAGTGAGAAGAAGCCATCATGAGGAACCTTGTGAACGAGAAAGCTAAGACACGGAGGATTTCATTCCAGACAGGTGTTGAATTGATAAGCAAATGAATGCATGTAAAAGTGAAGGAAGGAAGTTCAGTTACGGTCTACTTCCTCAGGTAAGCTGTGTGCAACCTTTCTATCTTTCTGAATCCTGTGAACCGCAACCCTTTTACCATCCAATCGGTCTCTCTTTTATTTTTTCCTGGCTCTCTTTAGACATTTATCTAGCCCAGACACTTGCCCCCAGAGTTAACAGTGTAGGAGGGTGGTAAAAAAAAGAAGGAAAGATCCAAAGTCAAATAGCAGCAAGGGTCACACAAAAAGAATTACAAATTAAAGAATGGAAACACAAAGAAAATCAGCAGAATGAGAAACAGAAAGTGGCCTTAAGAAAGCAATGTTTGAGAAGGGACAGGAGCCAGGGCCATTCTCTTTTCCTTGGCACAAGCTGGCTAGAAAGCAAACCAACTTGAAGGGGAGATGTTATCTCTGGAGGAAAAGGGGGATAAAAGCAGAAGTGATGCCATCAGTCAGGGAGGAAAAGTCTTCAAATGGGAGGGTGCATCTGACTTTCGGAAATAAATCAACAGGGTCAAAGCAAACTCTGCCAGGACCCGGTGACCAGGGGGACGAAGAGACAAAGGTCTGGCTTTGAGGGAGGAGATGGTTTGGGAAATTCAGAGTATTCAGAAAGCATAAGCAAAGCCTTTGTGGGATCATAGTCACCCTCCTTCACCATTACAGACCCTGTTTTTCCCTTTGCATAACAAGATCTCCATGCATCATTACATTTTCTATAAGAGGCGATGTGAAATGCCTTAGCAGCAACATTGTTCTTAAGCACCAAGAACAACTGACTAAAAATACTCAAACTTACTCATGGGTCTCATGAAATAAAAAGCAGTGACTTTATTTTTATTTTATTTTTCAAATTCTTCCTATCTCAGCTATTCTGATATGTATATGTGGACAGGGTCCCCACTTGCACTCCATTGACCTAAGAATGCTAGAGGCAAGGGAAGAGTGGGGAATTATGCAGAGAGAGTTGTTTTAAAATATAAATTTACAAGTGTTCCTGTAGAGTCAGCAGAGGAAGGTCTCTTGGCAGGTGAGCATCAACATGAGGCCTTCAAAGTCCATTCCCTGTTTCTTCCTTTAAGAAATATGAAATAATGTGCAGTGAATCACCAGATGGAGAATTTGTTCAGGCAAAATGGCTTTGCAAGTTCTCTTGTAAATCGCCTCTGGCTTCTAAAAAACAGTAGCAAATGTGCTGAAGACTGAATTAGCTAGAACAGAAGTTTCACTTTTTCACTACAAGAATTATCTGGGACTGAGCTAAAACCTGGACTCCTGGAGATGGAAGGGATGCACAAAGGCTCTGTCAACTGGGTCTCTGATTTCAATCAGGAACACACTTAAAAAGCAAGAGAAACTTAGAACAAGTTGGGGACCCTTCAGAATGAAGAAAAACCCACTTCTTTGATAACTTTAAATCCTTAGGGATTTGCTATCAGTAGGATGTGGACACTGAGGGAAAGACATTGACCTCTGGAGGGTACATATTGCTAAGCCCTTGAAAAGACTCCCAAATGGTGGAGAAGTGTTAGAAGAGAATGGTCATTTTAAAATAGACAGTAGACAAGGAGAATCTTCTAGAAAGCCAGGGGTTGGACTTTGGTTTGCTTTTGACACCTTTCAAACCTCCCACAAGATAAAAGTCTTCAGCTGGATCACACAAAGGAGACTGTCCAGACAGAGATCCATAGGCCCTCACATGACCCCGCCCCTCCCGCCGCAGATGAAGCTGGCATACTGAGCAGAGGAAGGATTCTGAGGAGGCTGGAGGAAAGGGTGTCTTTCTGGTGTTTTTTCTTGGAAGTACTCCCTGCTTTCCCTCACAGGGCCTGACAAGTGGGGGCTCTGCTGGATGAGAAAAATGCTTCCACCATCATTCCTCCTGAAGTGGAAAGAGGAGTTGAGGAAGATTTGGGAGAAGTGTGGGAAAAATAGCATTTGGCTATTTTTAAAACCTCACCTTTCAACAGCTCAAATTAAAATCAGGGCATTGAGTCAAAATCATAGAGCCGCCCACCCAAAACTTACTGAGTGTTACATGCATTTCTTTTCTTAAATCTAAAACTTGCACTTGGGGCTGTTGGGGGGTGGATCTGAGGAGATTATGGAATGTGTGCAATTTAAATTCTTTTGCATTTAGTGACTCTTTCTGGCTAGGGAGGGATTCAGATATTTGGATAATTTCATAAACCATTGACTTTCTAAGGAGGAATATGAAGAAACATATGCCAATTGAGTTAGAAGCTGGGCATAGCTGTGAGTTAGATATTAGTCCTTTTTACCAAAATGTGGTTTATGAGGCTTTTAATGGAGATTAAATTGGTGGAAACCAGGTTATACCTTATTGCAGATTTGATAGTTTCCACATTTATCTCCTCAATGTAACGTCGAACTGTTGGACCCAATGCAGAATATTTAACGCTGCATAGATCACCTGTTTCCATTTTAGAAATGAGAAATGGCAAATGCCTATATAAAAATCAAAATAATTCATCAGTGATTCATTATTTCCTCTAGACAAACCCCTCCTTCAAGACCTGTTTCTGTTAATGACCCTGGGGACCACAGTGAGTAACTTTGACCTCTATACCCAATTCCCATTCAGGAACATTCTTCACTCACTAAAATTCTACCCATTCGAGAAATTTTGAGAGCCTATCAGTGCTAAAATTCTCTTTCTAAATGGTGATAAATACTCTGAGGAAACAATAAAGTGGAGTAAGGAGAAGCAGAATGCCTGGATCGAAGGGAAGTGAACTTTGAAGAGTAGCTAGGAAGACCTCTATGAGAAAGTGATAAGAGAAATGAATAATTTTTAAAAAGGCAAAGTGAACAAAAGCAGAAACTGTTTACCTGAGCAGCAAGGGGGTCTGGTGTCTGGAGGGACACAGAGCAAGGAGCTGGGGAAGGGTCCTGAAGAAGGCAGGGGCCAGAACACGCAGGGTGGAGTTTTTCAAGTTTGAGATCAGTGGAGGATTATGAGAACAAAAGCGATAACCTGACAGGATCCCTGCCTTCAGTGAGCTTGCCTTCCAGCAGGAAAAGAAAGATGACTAATGAGTAATCAGAAGAGAATTGCTTCCTCTTTTAAAAGATTATACCAAATTGATACTTTACAAAATCATGACTTCATGGAGCGCCAAACTGATGAGTTGCCCCTAATTTGTATAAGGACATTGTCTGTAATTAACTACATGAGGGTAATATGCTAGCTTTTCATTACTTCACAACATGGATTCAATTATTCACATATTTTCTAACCTACCTTTGCATACAAAAGAATATTTGGTGTTTTGGGAGGCTTCATTAAATCACTATATAGAAATAATTTTAAGAGGACTAAGTTTTCTCAAAAGAAGTGTTCTATGTATGATTGCTTTTCAACATTGGCTCTTAAAATTAATGAACTTATGACTTCAGCTATCAGATGGTGCATTAGTCAGCTCAGACTGCTATAACAAAAGATGATGGATTGGGCAGCTAAAACAGAGGCGATTTATTTTCTTATGGTTCTGAAGGCTGGAAGTCTGAGCTCAAAGTGCATCATGGTTAGGTTCTTGTGAAGGCTCTTTCTTGCCTTACAGGTAGCTCACATCATATGACTCTTTCTTGTACACACATGCAGTGCATAGATAGAACAAGTTCTTTGGTGTCTCTGATTCCAAACACCATCACATTGGGAGTTAGGGCTTCAACATAATAATTTGCGAAGAATACAATTTAGTCCGTAGCAGATGGGAAATATTAATGAAATCCTGTCTACAAAATTAGTGTGTGTGCATATGCATGTGTGTGCGTGTGTGTGTGTGTGTGTGTGTGCATATGCATGTGCGTGCGTGTGTGTGTGTGTGTGTGTATCAATTTTCATGTTTGCTATCACATATTTGGATGACTTAATGAAGGACATGAGAAGAAATGAGCTGACACTGCTGTTTCTGAACTTCATTTTCTTTCATCCTCTTTATCTTGATTCTCTTAATATAAACAAGGCAAAAGTCCAGAAAGGGCAGCAGAGCAGCTCCTCCTCCTTCAGCCTCATGTGTCATGCAATCCCCAGAAATGGCCATGGAAGATGAAGGTCTCCTGTCCTCCGAAACTGGACCCCTCAGACTATTTACAGAAGAAAGGATGGCACTAGCCTGCTGGCTAATTTCTTATATCAGTCCTGAACATTCCATGTTCTTTGACCCTATTTCTTTATTTTCAGACAAAGAGGTGACTATCAGACAGCGCCAGGTGAAATGAAAGCAGATTTAAATTCCCATCGCTCTCCAAACCACAGAGATGGAACTGGGTCAGACCACTTGGCCCGAAGCTGTTACCTCTGGATAAAGGCTTCAAAAGCTTGTCCTGGGGTCCACAGTTCTCCAAAGTCCCTGCAGTGATACAGGCAGACAGGAAATGCTGGGGCTCTGAGACGGGTGGAGGAGGGAGCTGGGTGAGGAGGTGCAGCCAGGGCTGGAGAGGATTTTTTAAAAGAAGCCAGCTACTTGGCCAGTGACCTTTTCTTGCCCATGTGAAGGCCCATTACTTTCTTTTCCCTCAGTTAAGCCACCAGCCCAGCTAGGAAGAACCTGAAGTTTCTTTTAAACAAAGGAAACAGAGAAGTGAGGGACTGACCGTGTTTCCAATTCTCTGTCACTCAAAGGAGAAGTGATGGGATATAATTAAAATGTCAGCACCTTGCTTTGGCTTGAAGATACTTACATGTTTGGGGTTCTTTATTATAATTATTTTTTCTTAGAGCAGGGGTGGAAGGGGCAGTTGAATGAGGATGAGGAGGAAAGCAAGTACCCGCTTTATCCAAAGTCCAGGGAATTAGAGGACCCAGGCAATGCCAATCCTGTTCAGTTCACCTGGGAGTTAAAAAATAAAATCACATTATACAATGCAGAAGTCAACCCTGAGCAATGAATACAGAACAAAGGTACTTTGGAATATGCCATCCTAATATTCCTGTCTGCACAGTTTAGTGTTCTTAAATGTGTTTTATGTTTAATGAAAGAAACAATGACTTTCAGTGGAGGGAAAAAATAGACCTTTAAATATAATCAGGGCCTTAACTGCCTACCTTAGGTAGTTGAGAAAAAGCTACTGTACTCTTTATTTCTTAACACTCCAGATATGTAATTTAATGCAGATCTAATGACAGTCTCAAACATGGGGCTTTAATCGAGATTGTTCAAGCTCAGGTCTGTGACAGGAACTCACAAGCCCCCAACAATGCTGTCCATTTTCTCAGGTTCTGCAACAAAAAAGGAAAGAAGAAAAAAAACCTCTTGAACTTATGTTGCTATTGATGTGTAATATACAATAAAAAAACAGTTAAATTTCAATTACCCACAGGTAATTATAATTTTATTGTTTGACTGTACTACAGGGATTTTTGTAATTCCCAAGACTAATAATTTTCTATAATTTTACAGGTTGTCAAATAAACTATTAAAGATTATCTTTGAAAAGGCGTCTGCAATTGTAAGGACATATCATACTGTTCATGTACTGTGTTAGTAATTAGAGATTCCTGGATAGTGAGAGATCTGCGTTCACTACCGGGGAGCACATTTGCTCCCAGCCGCCTCTAATCTCCCACAGAAGCTTTCAAACTTCTCGGGGATTCTCTCTTTACTGCTGCAGGATGCACGTTCAAATTTTATTAATATTCCCCAAGCAATTCCAAACGGTTTGTCAAGATAAATCTCAACCTTCTGGTGGGGAGAAGTTAAAATCAGAAAGATGGACCCCACTTATTGTTAAGAGAAAAATCTCAGGGCCAAATGCAAAATGTGAGGTGTTGGCTTGGGCAAGGGTAAGTGGGGTATTCAGGGAGGTATGGGTGGTGTGTGTGTGTGTGTGTGTGTGTGTGTGTGTGTGTTAGGTTTGGGGTTTGAGGACAGAAAGATTTAGGGGACTAGATAGTTATAAGATTATTTCTACCAATAACTATTATACTTGGTAATACCAAATTAACCCAATAGCAAGGTTCTTTTTTTTTTTTGTGTGTGTGTGTGTGTGTGTGTG
>PVJS01004031.1:0-71621 GCA_004027185.1 Glis glis
ACACACACACACACACACACACACACACACACACACACACACACAGCACCTGACATACAGGTTTCTCCAATTATGGACCTAGTATGTCCAGTCAAATTAACACTTGGAAGACTAGGGAAATTACCAGCAGATGTGCTCATAGACCCAGTCAATCTACCCTTGCCTGGACTTCAGCTATAGCTCCATTTATTACCTGGTCATCATTATGCCTTCACTCCAACAGAAAGGCCCTGGCTATGCTTCTGGTCTCCAGCCATCAATGTTAACTCCAACACTGTGTCAACTAAATCTCAAAAGGGCTGAGATTCCCACCTTCTTAGTCTAAGCAAGTAGCCACAGGCCCCTTTGGGGAAGAACTAGATACATCTCTACTGTGCACATTTGTTTTAGAATTGCTGAATCCTTCCTCCCAGACCACTGGGTTCCTGAACAGAAGTATCTCAGGGCCAGGAACTGAGCTAGGGCTCGTGACCTTTCCTATTAGAGCAATTGTCTTAGTCCCAGTACCTTCCTTGTTGTCTCTTCTGAGAGTGGATGTAAAGTAGCCCCTTCATTGCTAATCTAACTATATGACTCCAAGGAAACTATATTCTATGAACTGCTGTGTCCCAAACTCCTGCTTCATGCCCCCTCCCTCCACCCTTGCTTGTTGTGATGGAAACTGCAGACTCTGGCTTCTGGTGACCAAGTGCTACGACTTGGTCTCTGATGTTGGGACTCCATCATCCTCATGAATATTAATAAACTTAGTTCTGCAATGACCCTTTAATTGCCTGCCCTGCCCTGTACAGAAGAAAGCTACCACTGCGATTTTGAGAAACACCTCCTCTTTCACAAGGCCTTGGTGAACAGGATATCTCTTGAGCCCTCCATGAAACACTCTTCTGGATCTTCTAGCCTCATGTGACCTAACCATTGTATCAACCACATGGCCTTTTTTTGTTGTTTTTGTTTTTATTTTTTTAGTGTGGTGCTGAGGATTGAGTCCAGGGACATTCTACCTGACCTATACCACCAGCCCTATTTTAATTTTTGTTCTGAAACAATCTCACTAGGTTGTTGAGACTTGCTATATTGCTGAGGCTGTCTTCAAATCTGAAATCCTCCTGTCTCAGCCATCCAAGTATGGGGATTATAGATATGAGCCACCACCCCCAGCTTCTCTTGGCCTTTTTATTCCTTCCTCTACTGTTGGCCCCAGAAACCCAGGAATTCCTACTATGCATGCAGCATGGGACATTTTTTTAATCTGTGTTTCTGATTCACCCTGGCAGATAGTTGACCTCCTTCCTACTCTGAGGAACTTGCCAGAGAATTACATCCGATATCATGAGAAAATGCTCCAAGTCAATGAATTCTTGCATGCCCATTCAGATGTTCCAACTCACTTGACCAAGCATTCTCAAAATCTAATCCCGGACTTCCAATGTTTCCTATGGCATATGAAGGGCTTAGGTGACCTGCTCCATCCTAACAAGTAAAAACCTGAACACACTGAAAAATCAATAGCGCAACTCAGATTCATCAGAGCAGAAAGATCACAGGGCAAACTTCTGCCCCCAAACTAGAGAGAGAGACACATAGTTACAGAGATTCTTAACTTACTGGAGAAGAAACCCTGGAGCAGAAACCTCCAGAGGCACCAGTACCAGGACAAAAAACCTAAACTGTAATTGACAAACTGATGGATGCTCAGTGTGGACAAGTCCCAGAGTTAAAAACTCAAGTTGGCTTTAGTCAAAGCTCCTACCCCCATACTTTTGCGAGTTTTACCTGCAGGAGCTATACCAAGTCCTCATAGTGACTATTAGAGAAAAATTCTCCTGATTCTTACAGGGGGAGGGAAGAGGAACCAGTTCTGCATAAGAAGGCCTGCCTCGGAAAAACCTATTTTATCAGAGTCTAACCTACATGGGGTAAGGAAATATCCACACCAGCCCATTGTAGCCCCCATTCGACCCCACCCAAGGTGGTGCACGGGGTCACTGGTGAAGTTCATGGTCCCAGCACAGGCTATGCAGAAGACTGAGACCAAATCCTAGGAATATAGGGTGTTTCCCCTGCCCCACACAATACCACTACATCTCTGAAGG
This sequence comes from Glis glis, assembly GCA_004027185.1. Taxonomy (NCBI): domain Eukaryota; kingdom Metazoa; phylum Chordata; class Mammalia; order Rodentia; family Gliridae; genus Glis; species Glis glis. The sequence goes on from PVJS01004031.1 coordinate 2,094, forward strand.
TCTAATTACTTCAATTTCTTTTCTTTCTTTCTTTCTTTCTTTCTTTCTTTCTTTCTGTCTGTCTGTCTGTCTTTCCTTCCTTCCTTCCTTCCTTCCTTCTTTCTTTTTTTTTTCTTTCTTTCTTTCTTTTGCAGTTTTGGGATTGAACCAAGGGCCTTGATTCACTTTCTTTCCCCCAGTACATCATGTAAGAACAACCCATGCAAGGCATACTAAAAAGCAAAGCTAAACCCAACTCCAAGGATTTTCTTCTCGCTCCTTTAGTGCCTGCTAGGTAATCTTTCAGCTCTTTCCCTTCTCTCAGGTCCTACATACTGCCATCAGTTCTGGAGGAGAACTTGTTGTTTAGTTGAGGAAAGTTCTCTGCACTATCTTTCTGCACAGGGGAAGTGCTAGCTCTTACTAGGATGGAGAGGGCCAGCTTGCAGGCTCTGAGAATCTGGAGGGGGGTTCTAGAGCTCAAGTCCTTCTAGACATCTATCCAGATGTACCATTCATGTTACAGGATCCTCGATGGTCCTAACCAGGGCCTTTTCTTTACCCTTGCTACACATTTAAATGTTTCTGGTACTGGTGCTTGCTCCTCAGTTATATCTGCTCTTCCACTACAGAAGATAAGGGCTTCTTTGTAAGCTATCAAGAGGCCTTCAGGCTCTCAAACTTAACTTCTCACTGCCTTCAGTACTTTCTCATTATCCTTCCATAGGCCATCCACACAGTTTAGGCATGACAACCAACTCCCCTCTCCTTATAAGTCCTGTTGGTTGGACACCTTACCAATACCCCCATCACCTCACCAGCAAGTGTGTGCTTCTTCACATAATCACCAATGACATCTTTATCAATTGGATAACCACCTCACTGCACAGGTGACTCAGAACTGGGGCCACTGTGCAGCTAAATAGTGAGCAATCTAGTCCCCAAACTCCATCTTACTGCTTGTCTTTACAGCACACTTCCAGAGTCAACAGTTAAGCTTCTCCAAGAAGCAGACATTAAATCAGTATTAGGTATCCAAGGCATTTTTCTGGGGAAATGCCTGCTAGGGATGAAGGGGACATGTGGCAGGCTTGTGCGGAGAGAGCCTTCGGGAGGTGGTGCAGGTGCCGTACCCATGAGTGGAGAGAGACAAGGAGAGAGGACTACTGTGCAGCACTGAGAGTCTCATCTTGGCTGATAGAAATCCCTAGTACAAGGATTGCTTTAGTTATTTCTATATTGGGCAGAAATTACTTGATTTCAGGACCCAGCCAAGCTCAGTCGTCAGATGGAGAAGACCAGGTGTAACAAGGCCATGGTCTGCACCGTGGGTGGATCCCAAAGGGAGGCAGCTGGAGGAGCTGGCCCCTGCACCCATCCTGGCTGTATCTCTTCAAGGGAGAACTGAGCAGACTACTCCACGGATGCCGCACCTGCAGGATATCAATGCACTTTCAGCTAGATTTGAACCTGAAACCTCCCTTGATGCAATTTGCTTTTCCTTTTCTTCTTTAGCATCTTGTAATCCTTACACACTGTTCCCTGGCTGGTAAAAGAGTAGCAGCATGCTGACCAGAAGGCAACAGGATCAGACTAATTCATCGCTTTGCAAAGGATCCTTGAGACCAGTTGTGCAGGGAGCTCCTGAGTCAGGCCAATCATAGTACACACACACACACACACACACACACACACACAACTCTGCAGATAACTCGGATCACAGAGAAACAAGGCAATGCATAGTCTCACCAAAACCTTACTGTCCCTCAATCCCTCAATCCAATAATCAGTGGAAGATCGTCAGACTCACAGTCATGATGGGTCTCAGGAGCTGTAGTTTTCTAAGCATTTTAAGATATATATGTGTATGTGTAACTATGTGTATACATAGTTAGCAAGCATTTTTTATTTTTTAAAAATTGTTATATTTTTATTAGTGCATTGTAATTATACATCATAGTAAGGTTCACAGTGTTAAAAATATACATGCACACAGCACTTGGTGTGTTTTTCTCTGGATCCCACCCGGCTCCTCCCACCATCCCAGACATATTAGTGAAATTGGTAGTGATACCTTCATCTATACACATAACATTATTTGAGCTGTTCCCTTCCTCAGTCCTCCTTTTCCCCCTTTCCCTCTTCTTTTCCCTCTCCCAATCCACTTGCACTATTCTACTAGTCTCTCTCCTCATTTATCTGAAGTCTTTTGTTTTCTATTTTCTCTCTAGTGTTCCAAGCAGTTTTGTCTATAAATATGACACAATCACAAAACCAACCAGTGAACAGCAGCTTGACTCCTGAAGGTGGCCTCTGGATCTAGTTAGAAAATCCTCCCGAGTGTTAAGGTCCACTTATTCACCCATTTGTCAACAACAAATCAATCAGGCAGGGCTTTTCCTGCAGTTTGAATATTACTGTTTCCTGATGAAATAGCTGGGAAACCACATTCAAACCAATGTCTTTTCTGCAAGACTTCTCAGACCTTTTATTTGCTGCTTTAACAAGCATTGTGATGACCAAGATGAGATGACAGGAGGCAGCATTAGGTAAATACTTTTCTCTATAACATCATTCTTTCATGGAGCATCACTTAACAATGAACTGTTACAGCATGTTCCGGAAGGAGGCCTGTATCTGCTCATCACTGCCGTATGACTCCATCCTCAGTCTTTCCATATCCTCATCTGCCAAGTGGGTATGGAACGCCCTGCTTGTCATATCTTCCTTCACAGACAGAGGAAGGCTGCGTGTTTCCATCATGGGTGTCAGGACGGGAGGCAGCCTCAGCTTTCCTTGGAAGATGAGAATGTGTATCCAGGGAGTGAGCAGTTGGATAATGCCATGATAGTCATTCACATGATCAGGGGACTTTTCTCATTTTATTGTATTCTATAAATACAAGTTGGGGTAAAAAGCAAATCAAGACCTCTTCCCTCTCAGAGACAGTTTAAGAGGTGCCGCCGGACAGCCCACCAAATCTCCTACTCTAAGAGACTTTCAAATATTAGATAACTGCACAACGTGTTTCTTTTTCAATATTTGAGAACTCCTTCTTTGAAGAGCCTTCCTGTGCCTGAGCTCTTGGATGTTGGTATGCTGCAGCAGATGGCAAGCGATGCCTCCAAATGCCATCAGAAAGCCCGCTGCTTAAGCATGGAGAAAAAGAACAGAACCGCGGGTGAGATGGGACGCTGTTAGCAGACCAGTGGCTGTTCCCTCTACCTTGTCTGTTTTGATGTCACTGTCCTTTAGTATTTTTTCATTTTCCCCATTTCCCAGTGAAGGGCCCCTTCCCATGTCCACAGCATTCAGCATCTGTGGCGTGGTTTAGTCTATCCCAGTGATCATCCACCTAACAAGTCTTGCCATGGGTCTGCCCATTGCGATTTCTTGTTTGCATGTTTTTTTGTTTTGCTTTGGATCAGAAGGAACTGGTGCTGAATCGGTATGAGAGCAAACCCCACTTGAAGGGCACAGAATGGTTCAGAACAGGGCCTGAGGCAGGTCTGGGAATTACAAGACAAAGAGTGATTGTGGCAACACAGGAGGTCGAGTGGACATGAGTTTCAAAGAAGAGACTAGGCACTACTAATAAAAAGTAGGTCAGGGCCATATGCATAGGCAGAGTCAGAGGATGAGTCCAATAGAAGGACTTATGGCTGGGGGCTGGACTCCAAGGGACATTCAGAGGACAGTGTCCCCAGGATTCAGGCAGCCCACAGGGTCAGCTCTGCCCTCATCTACATCTGAATCCTCTTCCGTAGGAAGCATGGTCCACAGCTATCATCTGGCAATAGTGCTACAGGTGTTCTTTTTCTATTCTGATGTAGCTCAGGCGATGGCACCGGGTTACCTGCCTCAAGCTCCTCATTCTGTTTGTCTGCATGAGGGCCACCGCCACTGCTAATCTAATGCTTTTGTGACTATAAAATGCAGTCTGAAGAATAATTGCCCTTGATATGCCCATAATGTGAGCTGCTTAATGTCCTTAGGAAGGGGTGTGCCCAGTTACACATGATGGGTTATAAAGACACTGCAGATTTTATGTTCCAGAATGGTCTCAGTGTCCATTAACCCACACCAGAGGTAGACGCAAAGGAAGAAAACGAGGGGAAGGCAATATGCCAATGGTGGACAATGTGAATTTGTACAGAATAAAATCTACTGCTGCCAGAAGCTCGGGCTCCATCAATAAATGACAAGGTTTGATTGTGCACACATAATTTAAAAAGTTCCAGACAAATACTTTTCATACATATCAGTTATGTTTGTATGAATGTTCAGGAAAGGCACAGAGAAAATAGCTCTTTTAAACTTAATGTGAAGTTTCTTTTCTGATTCTTTATCCACTTATCTACCAACCCACACATCCAACCATCCATCCATCCATCCAACCATCCATCCATCCATCCATCCATCCATCCATCCATCCATCCATCCATCCATCCATCCATCTAATGGACCCTCTTCTAGGCTGTTCTTTTCACCATTGCCATAGATATCCTGCTTATGTTCTTCTTATATATTCACTGACAAAAAGGGGAGAGTCCTCAAAAATACTTGGATTATTTTTAATAAGCAAATCTAATTTCTATTTCAAAATCTCATTTCCTCCTTCTGTGATGAAAACTTAGTCTTAATCAATTCAGAATAAATGTAAGCATTTCAGAATTTTCTCAGGCAAGTTCGGGGTTCCTGCTTGCCCTTAATTTTGTCTCTACATTGATTTTAACTTCAAATTTAAAGGCAATGGGCTATGCCAATCATATTTGTACCTATATACTTAGGCAATTGCTGATTTTCTCCATGTCCCTCCTGGTCCTAGGCATTGATCTATTGATCCATAGTGGTTTTTCTTAATTCTTCCTTTCTGAATCCTTAGGACATTCAGCCAGCTTACTTTCTCAGAAAACTTCTGTCCCTTCTCAAGGACATGGGACATGGTCTCCTCTGATTCTCCATGGCTGGAAAAATTCAAGAGCCCAGATCCAACCCTCATTGCTCCACATGCTATCCCACATTATTGACTCTATTGCTGCCAAGCTGTATAAGGGAACTTTGCAAGATTGGTGGCCTATCCCCACCATCTGTGAATTGGCCATGGCAATGACCTATCGGGCCTTTGGTTATTAGATCTTCAAATATGTCCTTGCATTTTATATTGTGGTGTTCTGCTATCGTGCCTCTCCCTTAGGCCAAAAGTCAGGGGTATTAACTGAAGCCAAGGTCTCATTTAAGGACCCCACCATGTCCCAGCTTTTGGCTCTCTTTATACTTTCTATCTCTTCTGCATATGAAAAGATTATCACATTTAGGGTAGGAAAAGTAACTCTTTTTCATCCAGTGTTTTTAATACTCTTTTAGCTGCAGCATATACTTTATGTCCTGATTTTTTTAGTATTTATGAAAACCAAAAATGAACAAACATTTCTTAGAAATAAAACCTTGACTTCTAAAACTATTATTCATGCCTGGAGTTATAAAAAAGCTACTAGGGAAAAAAAGCAAAAATTGAGTATTGATGTGTGTGTGTGTGTGTGTGTGTGTGTGTGTGTGTGTTTACTAAAACAGCCCCCTTTACCTGAGGTCAGGATGCCAGGAGCACTGTACCTATGCAGTCTTGTAGGATAGAATGGAGGGACCTTAATTAATATTTCAACTCATCACCCTATCTTGACAGAACCTGGAGCTGGCTTCACCTCCTACAGCTATCCTTTGCTTGTGTTCTGTGCTCTTGCTTTTTCTAATCACTCTCAGATTCACCGAAACCTGCCAGGATGTTCTATGATTCCATGACTTTGAACAAAGCCCTACATTTGTTGTAAACACCACCTTTGCGTATGTGAAAAACACCAACTCCTCTTCCAAAACCAACTCAAATATTTCCTTCTTTGATGCTTCCTTGACATTTCTAACCTCATCTGAACACTGACATCCGAACCCTGCCTTTAGAACTTGAAACATCTCCAGTCCTTCACACGGTAGATGGCACATGATAGATACTCACAAATTAGGTAAACAAAGAAAAGAGGGAAGAAGGAAGCATTTCTGAGAGAGGAGTAGGAATGACAGGAGGCAAAGATAAGCTTTGTTTTGTGTTCAGGTGCATAAAGTGGTAGGGAATAATAGAAGCTAATATTGGCCTCTTGCCTGCATCCTGCCAGTCACTGCTCCACATGCTTAGATTATTTCATCAGGCATGACAATTGTATGACTCTCACATCACAGGACCCCAAGCTACAGTGATGTTAAGGAACTTATCCAAGCTTTTTCATCTATGATGGGGTGAAACCAAGTTGGGGATCTGAAGAGATGTGATCCTGCCCCTTCACGTCCTTGCCCGTGATGCTGTACCGAGGGAGGCGGACCTGAGGCTGGGGGACTCTACCTCTGCACCTGCTTCAGGTACTCTCCCAGCAGCCTCTGCTGCTGCTTCTTGCTTGTTCCTGAGCTGCCCTTGGATGCCTGCCTGCCACTGACCACATTCTCCTCTCCAACTTCATCTCATTGTACATTTCTTTTCTCTAGTCATGAAAACATAAGATCTGGCATCATAAAGTCCAATCAGAATCACAACCCCATCATGCTTTGTCTTCAGTGAGTTACTTCAGCACTCAAAGCCTCTTTCTTTTCCAAATGTAGTTTTCTGTGAACATTGGAGGAGATGATTTCTGTGAAGTGCTTCATAAAGAGTAGTTTTGAATCCATCCTCCCCTATGGTGCCAGCAGTGATGGCTGTCAAGAGCTTTAGGATCGTACACTCCATGTGCTTCTGGTCTTAAAATGCTGGCCATTATACCTCTAGTTGATAAGTTGGTTGAATGGGAAATCTATGAGGATTTCATAAAAAGCAGGGATAAAGCTCTCTGGTGCCATGATAACTGCATATGGAAATGAATTTGACTTAAGAAGTATTTTGGCTTCACTGTACTGAATTCCACATTTACTCCTATTTCCCCAAACATACAGTATTGAGAAAACACAACCTTCAAACTCTAAGGATATGGATTTTTTTTTTTTTTTGTGGTACTGGGGATTGAACCCAGGGGTGTTCTACCGCCGCGCTACACCCCCGGCCCTGTTTTTTATACTTTATTTTGAAACGGGGTCTCATGAAGTTGCGGAGGGCCTCACTAAGTAGAGAGAGAGAGAGAGACAGAGGGGGAGAGAGAGAGAGAGAGAGCTGAAGCTGGCCACGAACCCGGATCCTCCGGTCTCCACCTCCCAAAGTACTGGGATTATAAGCATGCCTGGCAGGATATGGATTTTTAAATTTTCATTTTTCCCACATTCATGACTGGCTGAGAAAAGGCTGTATCATATCTTTTTTAAATCAAGTATGCCCAAAGAGAAAGCAGGGTGTTTATCCACACTCACCTTTCTTAGGACAGTCACGTGGCTTTTGGCAGCTAGAGTTTTGGACATTCTGAAGCCGGAAGTGTTGGAGTTAACTTCTATGAAAATAGTCACCAAAACAGTGAAGAAGTAGTTCCCTTAAACTTGTGGAACATGAGTTTTCTCTTTAAACATGGGAACAATGGAGCCGGTCCTGGTAGTGCACGTCTGTAATCCTAGTACTTGGGAGGCTGAGACAGGAAGATGGCAGGTTTGAGACCAGCCTTGGCAATTTAGCAAGACACTGTTTCAAAATAAAAAATAAAATAAAATAAAATCGGGCTGAGGCTGTAGCTCAGGGGTAGAATTTACCACTGAGATCAATCCCCACTACCATACACACAAAAAAATATATGGGAACAGTATCCACTGATATATGAATGAAACTTACCCTGTATGCTTTACAGAATATGAGAATCAGATCATCTTGAGAGAGAATTCCAGCACTCAAGGTCAACTCTCAGGGAATGGCTGACTAATTAAATTCTGAGCAGAGGCAGGGAGGGCCACAGTTCTAGGGGTGCATTACTTTTCATGGAAGAGCATGTTTGCCTACCTTTCGTGTCTTCTAGAAGGATCTACGTCTTAGCTGAGCCACATGGCCATTGGCAGGCCATTCAACTGAACAAATCTTAACTAACCTGAGCATGTCACCTCATCAACAAAACAAGACCTTCGAACTAAAGAATCCTGAGGCTACCTCCAGATCTAAAATTCTGGAAATGCAACCAGTCCAGGAGTCTCTTCTACTCTTTTCCACCCATTTTTTTGTACAAATTCAAAGAATCTGTTGCAAGTATATTACTACATTTTCTATTATTTTGTAGAGCCTTGTGCCTAAGGAGTGTATTCCTAAGCAAAATAAAGGACCAAACCATAACCCCAGAAAAATAAAAAGAAAAGCAATTAGCTAAAATAGCAAGTTTAATACAATGGTTCTCTTGCTAAATTGCACTAAAAATAAAATAATATTTTCCATGATAAATTATACCATCTAAGGCAGAATTATGCTTAAGGCTAACTGCACTCTGATAGCAAAAATAAAAAATAGAAAACTGATGGCATATCCTGATATAAATTATATAATATAGATACTTGAAGTGATGAATATTCCTGGCATTTTCTTTTGTTTATTAGGTCCTTAGAGTCCATGGTCGATTTCATAGATGATTACACATTACTTTAAATATCGAAGAACCATTTGAAACACTCCAGAAAAGGAAAAAAGAAGACATTGTTATTTAAAACTGAAGTTAGGGCTGATTACGCTCTATTCACTACAATAGATTTTGTTCAATAAATTTCCAACACAGTGGGAAAAAAGAGACACTTTTTATTGTACTCTGTTAATAGTGGAAGATGTGCCTTTTATTTTCCAGGAAGCACGCATTCTTCCAGGCAATGTGTCCAGTCTGTTTCTGCAGAGTTCAAAGTAGCCTTGCTCCCTGCAAAAGAAAATCACTAAAGACTAGAGACTGCTAGCAGGGTAATAACATACTTGTAAATACATTAAATCCTAAATTTTTGAGAATAGAGGTCAAAGTAGATACAATATGTTGACACAACCCATAGAAAGATATGGAAGTACTGGGGTTCTGGAAGACTTTTTGGAAGAGGAGATGAATGGGAGGATGTTGAAGGATATCAAGGAGAGGAAAAAGAGTCCAAACTAGAGGCACTGGGCATGTGCATATGATTGGCAAGGAGAGACAGCTGGGTGTTTCCACAAGCTACCGTATCATCAGGCCGGATTTCCAAGAAGTGAGACTGGGAAGCGTTTGAGCTTCATCGGGTAGTTCCAGGGTCTTGCAGGGTCGGGATTGAAACATGGCAAAGAAGGACAGATTTGATTTGATTTGAACCTGGATTTGAACAACGTCTGCACTCTTTCTGTTTTCATTCATTGTAGTCTGTAAGGACTTGTCTCCCAGGATGTGATCCCTGTTATCCAGCCCAGAGTCATCATTCACTCATGAATTCCTTTATACATCCCTCTGTTCAACATGGTTTTATTAAGCATCCACTTGTTACCAATGCTTCTTCTAAATGATGGAGATAGAGCAAGGAACAAGCATGCAAGGTGACCTGTGGTTTGGTTCTTACATTCCTGAGGGACAATAAATTCTCAAGTAAGCAAAGGATGCCATATAATATTTTGATTGCGTGATAGACACAATGAGACAGCAGAAACAAGGTGCTGGGAGAGGATACCTTGAGGCTGGAGTTAGAAAAGTCCTCTTTATGGAGGCGGCATTTGAGTTGCGTCCCCAAGGATGGGACTGGCCTATTTTTGCTGAAATTTGACACAAGATCATCTTGTGCAGAGGAAGCAGCAGGTGCAATGCCCTTAGAGAAAAGTAAGTGTGACATTTTCACGGAATAAAAATAAGGCCAGTGTAGCCTGCATATCATGAAAGACAGGTGTGACAGGAAGCGAGGTCATGGAGGGAGGAGATGTCCAGGGCCCCTGTTACCAGAAGTTTGTGCTTTGCAGTAAAATTGATGGTGAGTCATTCAGAGATTAGGAGAAAGAGATGTCTTGGTCATATTTGCATTTTTAAGACTTCCTGGATTGGGAATAGGCTAGGCACTGTTAAGAAAGAACATCTTTACATATCCTTGATTTTGCCATGCTAGAATTGGGCAGTTGTATTGGTGAAGCATCCAGTAAATCACTGACTTAACTCACTGGAAGGTGGAACTGTTTCCTCATGACACTGAAGGACCCTAGTCACATGGAGCTACTGGGGCAGAAGATGGGGAGGCCATGTAGTGGTGAATGGAGCAGCCACCATTCTATTATATTTATACTCTACTCCCATTACTGGAGGAGTGTGGCTTACTGAAAAATTACACCATTTCAGTTGTTAGTGTTGTCTACTTACTTGCTTCCTTCCCTAGAGCTAGATGCAATTAGTGCCCATTTAAGACATCTGCCTCACTATTGACCCCGGGTCTTAAATAAATCCTGAGAGATTTAGAACTTTCTAGTCCCAGGGTAGCATCCAGGACCCCTGCTTCTATAACCTGTTTTGTCTTGTTCCTCGCATCAGATTTACTCATGAAATCCTAGCTTACTCACTGTTATCTTGTCCCTGTCTCTAAATTCTCACCATAGATAGAGATTTATGATATAAAGAATGGGTGTCACTATGGGGCCAAGTAAAGTGGCAGCAGAGGTGAACATTTTTATTCTATCAGGGATATCAAAACTAGTGTAAAGAATGATACCAAGGCTTGGCATAGTGATGCACATCTGTAATCCCAGTACTTGGGAGGTTAAGACAGGTGGATCACAGGTTCAAGGTTGGTCTCAGTAATTTAGGGAGACACTCAGCAACTTAGCAAGAGCCTGTTTCAAAAATTCAAAATAAAAAATAAAGTAGAGCTGAGGGTCCAGCTCAGAGGTGTTTAATCCCCCGTACCCCCAAAAAACGAAAATGTATAGTCATCCCCCATCCAATCATTGAATATTACTCCAGTATTACTCTGCACCAGACATTCTGCTGGTACCACACTGGTGATGGGAACACAGTGGAAAACACAGAGGTGATCCTTCTCCAGTGGCACAGGAGGATGGAGAGAGAGAGAGAGAGGGAGAGGGAGAGAGAGAGAGAGAGAAGACACATACGTGAACTACAGAAAGGAAGAAGAAAATCAGGACAGTCAGGCAGGGCAATTAGAATGAGTCCAAAGTGAAAGGTTTAAATCAAAGACATCAAGGGGAGGGATTTTCTGTGAAAGAGAAAGAGGAGTTGCCTATGGAGGTGCTCTGAGGCACCGGTAGACAAGACTAGGCCCATGTTACAGCAGCTCTGCTAGAAAATCCATTTAAAAAGGGCCACTGGGAGCCCCGAGTGAGTCCAGACACTGATCCTGGTTGCTGATCTTGTCCTTCAGGTTTCTCTCCACTAGCATCCCTGCTGGGCTATTTTTCCACCCACCCATGACCTGGGATCTCTCCCCCAACCTTACCCTCATGCCTTTTCCTTTTACTGATGACAGAGGTCTCTGAATCCTTGATCTGTGAGCAGGACTCGCCCTGGCTTCCAAGGTGGGTCTTCCCTGAGCCCATTGTGTTACTTCAGGCCACAATGATGTCCGCCATATTATCTATTACCTATGGATGGTCGCCACATCCCACAGCTCATGAACTCTGCCTCCTGCTTAGGACTTACCTTCTTCTCTTGGGCTGTCTCCAAGTGCTTGCCACCCTCCCTCCCAGGCGATTTAGTTTTGATCCTTCCTTCTACTCCAGACCAATGAGGCTAAGCCCGATAAGACCCAAACTTCATTTTCTCATCATTTTGCTGACTACAGCTATGCAGGTATTGCCCTGCTCCTCTGACTTAGAAGAAAAAGTGCTTCTGTGCTTTTTATTCTAATATTCTCTAGGTCATCTTGCATTTTTTTGTCAGAATCTTTGGGGTAGAAGTCTTCAAGAGAACGAGTTCTTAAGTTTTGGCTGTTTTTTCTCTACTCATCAGGAAAAACAATAACAGCAACAACATAACAAATGAGCCAAAAATAAATAAATAGATAAATAAATAAATTATAACCAACCAGGAAAACACTTAGTGTTCTACCAAGGCATGGAAAGATTTTCAGATAGAGAATTATTTCATGTCAAAGAGGTCTCCCAGTTAATAATGACAATAGCTGGCTAATTAGTTTGATTCTTTCGTTGTCCTAACTAATGAATTGCAGAGATCTAGGTTAGATAATGAGGGTGAGGGGTGAGAAACCAGTCCATGGGCATTGATAAAGCTTCCTGCTCCCAATACAGGGTTCATGAGAGACAATGATTTAGCAGCAGCAACCTTTCTCTCTGCTGAGTAAAACTGAAATCTGGAAGATGAATATTGGCCCCTGGGCCATGCATCTTTGGAAGATACCTCCTTTACACAGAGAGGAAATCATTCAAAAATGTAAACCGAACTCTGGTTTCCCAAGCATTCACATAAATCAATATATATCAAATGTCATGCTAATATATGAAAAGGGAAAATGTCTTATTCCTGGAAAATATAGTGCCAGATGATATCTATGAGAATGGCTTTACATATCACTTTTTTGCTTACTCATCCAAGAGAGAGAAATATTTATATTCGATAAGGAAAAAGAATATGATAGTTTTAATGCAGGAAGTAAATACATCGAAAAAAACAAAAATAAAAAGCTGAGAGAATTATTTGCATCATTTGGAGCAGAAACTCATACCCACATATGAAAAGTCCAGATAATTGAATTATAAGTGCCCACCCTGATATATCCTATCAACCACTGTCTATTCATATTATTTCTTAAATACTTCATAAACCTATCATCTTATTTGCAACCCCACTGCCAATTCCTTAGTTCACTCTTTCTTAGTCCGGGTGAAATAAACCTAATGATTTAACAGTTGTATAAAAATGCCCCCAAATGGTAGGGATTGTGGCACCTCAGGGGACACTATTGAGATAGTACTGGCATCATTCTGTCTTATCGAAATAAAAATATTTTTAAAGTGCACCATCCACAGTCAACAACATTTGATAAAACAAATGATACATTTAACTAAGAAGAATTTTTTAAATGACAGCTTCAAAATGTATTCTTTTCAATTGGATGCATTGGGTTTCATAAAACAAAATGAACCTGCATTGTCTTTACTGTTTCCATCTTGCCAGAGAGCTATGAAAATGTCCTCAAGGAGTCACAGAGTCTCACAAAGCCTTAGACTTTCAGTTTTCTACCTGATCCTCCCACACTCTTCTAATCGGACTTCCAAACTCCATATTTTCTCACCTGAATCCTTCCTACTATATCAGCTAAAATGATCTTCCTAAGTATGCAAAGTAGTCATTTGCTTAAAAGCTCTTACAGTTCCTTGTTATCCTCAGAATAGAGTTGGTACTGTTTCCTAAGACAGGTTCTCTGGGTTCTGAGATTCTACCCTCTGATGATTTCATGCTTAGTCTTTTCTGAGCTTGCATTTAGAGTGATCCAGCCTTATCACTCTCTCCTGTCCTGAACAGGTACATTTTTACTTTTGCAAATGTTGATCCTTCTATCTGTTCTCACATAAAAAAGCCTTCCCCAGCCTTCACATCTCAAATCTGATGCAACCTTTCTTACACTGACTCCCCAGCCTGCATTTTTACCTGCTTCATTCAACAAATCCTTATTGAGTCTCTATGATATACCAGCCACTGTTGCAGGATAGCAAAACAAACAGGTAGAACCCTTGCCCTTAAATAATTTGCATTCTTAAATGCCCTGTATCCTAAACTGCTGCTATATCTTACATGTAAAGCCATCGTGATATGAGGTCATATGATTTGTCTGTCAAGCCAACAGCTTTCTGAGAATAAAGTGGGATGCTATGAATAACTACATTGGATGGCATTATAGGATGTAAATCAGCACTATCCTTGGCTCACTGGAATGTTTGACTACCCCAAATACTGAATGTGTCATTCTTTGTTAAACTTTCCCAAGAAATTTGTATGCATCTAGCACATGAGATAGACATTATTTGCTAGCAAAAATATGTTGACTGATTTAACAAATGAATGAAAGAACAAAACCTCACAATTATCTATAACTTTGCATGAGTGGACACTAATGTGTTTCTACAATAAATCCTCTAGAATTAACAAGACCTCTTTTATAGATTATGGGTGAAAAGTCACAATTCAGTCTAAATTAAATGAGGAAAAAAGAATGTAGCTGGAAATCCAAGAAGATTAACTTCAGGTATGCCTAGATACAGGACTTTTTTTTTTTTTTTGCAGTACCGGGGATTGAACCTAGAGAGGGGTTCTACCTCCGAATTACACCCCCGGCCCTATTTTTTTTACACTTTATTTTGAAACCGGGTCTCACGAAGTTGCGGAGGGCCTCATTAAGTAGAGAGAGAGAGAGAGAGACAGGGAGAGAGAGGGATAGAGAGAGCTGAGGCTGGCCGCGAACCCGGATCCTCCGGTCTCTGCCTCCTAAAGTACTGGGATTACAAGCGTGCGCCACCATGCCCGGCGCTGATACAGGACTTTAAATAATATGATTCATTCTCTCCCTTTCCCTCTCCCTTTCCTTTCTCCCTCTCTCCTTTTCTCTCTCTTCAGTCCTGCTTCTCCCTTCTTGGCCTCACTCTTAAACTCTCCATGCAGAGTCAAGATGGCCTCCCACAAGTTCTAAGCCTCAATGATTGTTATAGTATGAGCTCAGAGAAAGAATAACTTTATGAAGAGTTTCTCATAGTTTCAAGGCAGACTTTGATTAGCTTGGCCTGGCTAACTTGTTTGTTCTGAAAACAGTAATAAAAAAGCACTTTCCAATATGTAATATGCAGTACTTATTTTGTGCCAAGATTTGCACTAAGACCTTCGCATAGCTTCTTGCTTTCCATTTTCAAAGTGACCATATGGGCCAAGCACTGCTGCATTTTAACCTCACAGAATTAGTGTGATTCTCTCAGAGTGAAGAGAGAATGATTTCCAAAGGAAGGTATACTAGGAAGAAAAGGAAAGTTATACCCTAACACAAGAAATAATCCACTGCTAGTTTAATCCAAACATTCTACAAGATGCTGATTAAATGAGAAATGTGTGACTCCTTTTGGGTTTGATTAATGAAGCAGCACACCCCCGACTCTGGAAGGCTCCGCTGCTGATCCTTTCACCCCCAAGAGGAGAACAGGGGTCCAGAGCTTGCGCTCTGGGATGAGCCACCAGGTGTCTGAGTCTAGTTTTGACATTTGCCACCTGTGGGATCTTGGTCAAGATAATCATCTTCCTAACCCTTAGAACTGTCATCCATAGGATGGGGATAATTATAAGGCTTCTGTGAGAATTAAAGGAGACCATGTACACAGAGAATTAAACAAAGTAGACATCAAAGTGCTTGTTCAAAAAAACCTGTAGCCATTATTAGGACCAGCTTCATGAATGAAAGAAGCATGGGGACACAGAGCCGGGTGCTCAGTGGGTCCCTTGTTTAGTTTAACAGGCCACTGTCACCTCCTTGAAATTTTTAATAATTGTATCTTTGAACTTGTGTTTTGTGAGTGGTATCCAATGAGATGGCAGAGCACACACAGGTGTAGTGGAAATAAGTGTGATATGCAAGTCCACCACTCCTTCCTGCCCAATCACAGAGCATGGAAAATCTCCCGTGAGCACAAAATTCCAACACACTGACCTTGCACGGGAGTCAAATGAGACCCCAAGCTGACACGAGGTCAGCGGGCACCTTGTTGTCTCGATAAGCAGAGATGCTTCAGCTCAGAGGTTGTGCTTCTTATGAGAGAATTTGCTGCAAACACAGAAAAAAGAGAATATCATCCAAAGAAACACAAAGGACCAAGAAACCCTATCACATCCTGATCTACTCCTGATAATTCCTTGTATTAACTAATCACTCATTCTGAGAATGATGACATGGGAGGAAATGGAAAGACAGGGCCCTCCGAGTTGTTCTTCCTTCCAGCCCATCCTTGGCTTCTCAGTAAAATGAGGCAGAGATGGCTGCTTGAATATGCCCAAAGAACTGAAAGAAAAGTGAGTGAGTTTTGTGCCATTTCACTGCTGTGGTTAGAAAGAAAGCCCTATGTACATGGGAATCACAAAATAAAAATAGTGCAATTGAAGCAATTCTGAAGATGAAATGAATTCCATCATATATACATTTAAAAGTCACACTGCACTAGGTAAAGATGAATGGGAAAATTCATGTCAATAATTTAAAATGCTAATGTTTCTTTACTGAGAATAGCATTAAATAAGCCGGGCGTGGTGGCTCATGCTTGTAATCCCAGTACTTGGGAGGCCGAGACTGGAGGATCCAGGTTTGCGACCAACCTCAGCTACTTAGTGAGGCCCTCCGCAACTTCATGAGACCCAGTTTCAAAATAAAGGATAAAAAATAGGGCTGAGGGTGTAGCTCAGAGGTAGAATGCCCCTGGGTTCAATCCCCGGTACCGCAAAAAAAAAAAAAACAGAATAACATTAAATAGTAAGTAAAAAATTTGGCGAGTTGGAAGAGAGACCATAGAAGAAAGGAAAAGCGTTAATTTTATTATGTTTAATGATACTTCTTTCTGTTTTAATATACTTGCATTGGTGCACTGTAATTATATATTATAATGAGGTTCAGAGTGATAAAAAACATACATGCACACAGCACATAGTGTGCTTCCCTCCAGAGCCCAGTCCACATCCTTCTCTTCCCTACGCATGTTATTGAGATCGGAATTGATAACTTTATAAATGTACATAACATTATTTGAACTGTTTCCTTCATCATGTCTTCCTTTTTCACTCTCCTCATTCCTCTCCAAATTCCTTTATTCTATTGGTATCTCTCCTCTTTCATTGGAAACACCACATCACTCTTCTCCCAGGAGTTTCCTTGCATATTGGATGTGAGTCTTTGAGCACAGGCAGTCAGGGCGAGATGCAGACCACATTGGCAGCTCTAGGGGTGGACCCCCTTTCCCGGGGGCAGTTGAGTAGATTGGCTTCCCCTCTTGGCCCTGATGCCCCTCTCTGGGATCTCTCTTTCTCTGAGCTGAGACATTGGTTTAGGAATGATCAGGCAAGCAACAAGGAGCTCTTTCATTCTCCCTCTACAGGAGAAAGACGCTGACTACTAAGAAAAGACACTAGATCTCACCTGCTTCCTGCTGGAGGGATCTTTGGAGTCAGGAGTGACTCACCTATCCATGAGGCAAGTGACGCTGCCAGGTGAGACTGTCTGTAACCACCCACCTTGCTGATGTAGCGCCCCATGTGCTGGGTGGCCTCATGTCCATAACCCTGCATCTCACACACAAAGCAGCCTCTTCACCTCCCTGGCAAATTTCTCTTTAAGTCTCATCTTAACCTTAAAATGTGATTATTCATTTGGAAATAGAAATAGTCTTTCTCAAACAGCCTCTTTACCTTGCTGGTAAATTTCTCTTTAAGTCTCATCTTAAACATAAAATATGACTCTTCATTTGGAAATAGAAATAATCTTTCTCAAATCTGTATTAGAGAAAATAAACAACTAGGAAAATATAAGATTTAAAAGCATGCACACTGAATAGGACTGGAAGAAAACAGGAGTGTGACTTTCCAATAGGGAGGGTCTTTCTAATCATGATCTGAGGCAGAAATCATAAATAAAAATATCACATATTTGAGCACAGAAAAACAATATTTTTTTCTAAGTATCACGCAATTAAAAAGCAGTGGATAACCTGTGACTTTCTTTTATTCATGAAATGATGAATATTCCCAGTGTATGAAGTTCTCTGGCAACCTGGTAAGAACACCCCCATAGAAACGACAGGAAAGAGTGAATCACAAATAAAGGAATGTGATAAACATTTAAAAAGATCAGATTACAAAATGTTTTTCTTAGAAGCTATCCAAAATATACCCATTGAAATTCACTACTTTCTACTATCAATTTGGCAAAGTTTTAAAATGGTATTATGTTGAATTAGATTATTGTTCGGCACATATTTATTCCCCTGCCACCCCGTTGGCTTTGGGTTCACCATGTAATTGGCCTTGGCCTCGTGGTGGGCGGGTTATAGTCCCTATTCCCTGACCTGGGGCTCAGCCACATGATTTGCTTTAATCAGTGGTATGTTAAATATTATTTGTGCAATGGCATGACATGTGTTCATATGGGAAGGACTTCCCTCATGCACACCTGCCTTTCATCATAGGAACATACTGTAGGTGTCCTCTTGTTCAGAGAGGATGAGAAACAAGTGGAACAGGCCTATAATTTGGAGCCAAGCCCAGCCTAGACGAGCTAAACTCCAGCCAGCATGCAGACAAGTGAACAAGAAATTAATTTTGTTATTGCAAGGTATACCACTGAATTAAAGGTGATCTGTTGCATTGGATTACTGTAACAAAACCTAACCAAAATAATGCTTAATGATGGTGAAAGTATCAAGAAATATGTTGACAATTTCTGTACAAGAATTGAGAAATTTAGGGGGAAGAGAGAAAGAGGAAGAAAAATAAGAAAGAATATAAAAAGAAAGGTGTGGAGAGACGAGGAAGAGAAGGAGAGGGAAAATCAAGATGAATTGCTTTTTCACGGAATAGCTATGCCTAAAATAATTGGAATTAGAACATGAAAAAGCAAATATCAAAACCCCATAATTTCCAGATGCCATGGCACAATCCTGTAATCCCAGTACTTGGGAGGCTGAGACAGGACGATCACAGGTTTGAGACTAGCACATGGTAACGTAGCGAGGTTCAGTTTCAAAATTTAAAATAAATAATAAATAAGTAAATAAATAAATAGGATAGGGTGTAGCTGAGCGGTAGAACCCCCCTGGGCTCAACTCCCAGTACCAGAAAAAAATAATCAAGTGGAAGGATAAAGCAGAAACTAAAGTCCCCATCTGTGATTATCGGATTGGCAATGCTGATGCTGAGAAGGATGGGAACTTGCACTCAGAGAACAGTTTCAAAATGAAAGGCTCCTCCTGCCTTGTCAAATTTTAACTTATTCTCATTTTACAGATAAGGAAACTGAGACTCAGATGTTCCGTGGCTCCTCCAAGGTCACAGGCACTTCTGAGACTTGCATGAGAGTGCTCTGCCACCTGTGAAAGTTTTTTGCATGGTGCCTGTGTTCAGTGAGCCCTGGCTGTCTCAGAGTTCCTCTGCAGGACTCATCCACTCAGCTTCCTCAGACGATTCAACTTGCGCTCTGCTTCTAAGTAGAGGAATTGGAGCTTGCTAATGATCATATCTGCACTAATTCTGAGCAACGATGGCTTGGAAGGCCTCACTTTAGATACTCCTCTGATGTTGTCAATTCCCATTATGGGGGTCTGCCCAGAATACTCCAGATGAAAGGATGATAATTACTCATTTATTCAAAGGATTCAATTAGGGGCCTTTCATGCGAGGGTCTTAAGCACTTGCACGACTCCTTCAAAGGTAGCGATTGTGTTTACAGGGAGGCAGGGCGAGGAGCTGCATTTGGACATTACAGGTTTGATGTGCTTCACCAGGGAGGACACAGCCCATGGGGAGAAAGTCAGCAGGCCCAGCCTGTTCCTTAAGTTGCAAGTAGAAAAGGGCGGTATGGGTTCTGATCTCTCCACTCCACAGGGTTTGAGGAATGTAAGAATCTAAGAGATTTCAGTCAAGACTGAATCGATGGGGTGTGTGCAAGCACAGTCTGTAATCACCGCACAGACGGGAGGTGTGGAGGATGGAAAGAAAGCTGATGTGGGGTTGGGAGTCTGGGTTTAACTGCCACCTCTGACCAGCCCTGGGTCCTGGGAAAGCGTCTTGATCTTTCAATTTTATTCACCTTTTCTTCTTCCATTCTGCCAGCCAGTCCTTGGCTAACCTTTGTTGGTCGTGTGTGTATGTGTGTGTGTGTGTGTGTGTGTGTGTGTGTGTGTGTGACACAAATACTATGAATCCCAGTTTATGGGAAGTAATGCAATCAAGAACTTGGGGAGCTAGGCATGGTGGTCCACACCTGTGATCCCAGTCTTGGGAGGCTGAGACAAGAGGATTGCAGTTTTCAGGACAGCCTCAGCAACTTGGTGAGACTCCCAGCAACCTAGTGAGACCCTGTTTCAAAACAGAAATATAAAAAGGGCTAAAGATGTAGCTTGGTGTGGGAATGCCCCTGGGTTCAATTGCCAGTACCATACACACACACACAAACAAAACGAAACCTCAGGGTGTTGTTAGCACCCACAGGTCAGAAGGGGCAAAGGAGGAAGCAGTACCTGCATTCAAAGGAACAGCTGCTTGGAAAGAAGCTGGGGCTTTGCAGTCAGGACACAGCCAACTTGGGCAACCCAGGCCCAGACGAGACAAGAAAGTCAAAGCTCCAACTTCCACTCTCTTGGTGGTTTCTATGTCTTACCAGTGTTGCCTGCTCCTGTATCCCTCCTTCCAACAAAAGATGCCCAAACACAACTCGAGCCCACGGGCATGGTTGAGGCAGACAGTTGAGATAGGAGTAACCTCCCAGCACAGGGAGCAAGTAGAGAGAGACACAGCAGTATCTGGTCCCAGCCCAGTCCCATGGCGGTTCTGAACTTTACTCAGTAGCAGAGGTTAGACAGAGAGATGATGCGCGGGCAAGGTGAAGAGAGTGTCTCAGATTAAAAACGCTTTATGTGAAGAACAGAAAAGGAAATGCAAAGGCTTTTGTTTGTTTTGTTTTGGTACTGGAGATTGAATCCCAGGTCATTCTTCCTTTAAGTTACACCTTCAGCTCTTTTTGTCTTTTATTTAGAAACAGGGTCTAAGTTGCTGAGGGTCTCACTAAGTTACTGAGGCTGGCCTCCAACTTGCGATCCTTCTGTCTCAGCCTCACAAGTACTGGGATTACAGGCATGCGCCACCACGCCTGACTGGATATACAGTTTTTAGTCATGAGCAGGAGAAAGGAGGAAATAAACATGAAGAATGGACAACATATACCAAGCCCCACCACATTTCCGGTATGCAGCGGGGCCTGTTAGACTCAAGAATGAGTCAGTCTTCTGGCCTTTTGGAAATGCCAATGTGAGAAAGGGATTTAATGAATTCCAAACAGCCTAAGAAAATGGCCTTGGAGGAATGGATGGAAACTCTGAGAACGACAGATTTAGCCTCACAGTGTTGGCAGGACATGGGTACACGAGTTAGCTGCCTTACATGAACTTTTACACATGGGGAATAAATTGCTTTGTGAGAGTTAAAGTTACGTCTACACTCAGTGGATGTGATTTTGGGTCTGCAGCCTCTGAGAGAAACTCAGATGAGAAATAAAAATCAGAAAAAAGGCAGGGGAAAAACACCATCCATGTGCCACGGGTGTGTTATGTGTGTCAGGTAGCTCAGTGTCTTACATGTGGTGCCATTTTCAGACCCATCACGACCCTGTTCATCCAGCTTCATTGTTCTTACTTCACGTACACGGTACGTGAGTGTCACAGAGGTTAAATCACTTTCCTAAACTCTCATGGCAGGTGGAAGGGGGAGGGACAGTGAGTTTAATGCAGGTTTCTGGATTCAGGTAGATAGAACTGGAAGACAGCTGTCCTTTAACAAAACATAGCCTAGCGAGCACGATTCTATTATAATGGTGATAGTCCATCCGCTTATTTTCTCCGTCTTCCATGCACAAAAGCCTGTACTTGGCAGAGTTTTATAGCATTTTCCAGAAGGTAGAGATTGGGAATCCATGGTGTGAGGCATCGGATAGAGGTTGCAGAAGGATATGTTTATCTGGATCCATGGGATGTGACCGTTTTTGTAATAAAGGTCTTTGCAGATATATCTACGGCAAGAGTCTAAAGGTAAAATCTTCCTGGATTAGGGTAAACCCTGAATTCAATCACAGGTGTCCTTAAAACAGAGAGAAAAGGAGATGACAGAAAAAAGACACAGAGAAGGTCATGTGAGGATAGAGGTAAGTTGTTCTAGAAGCCCTAAGAGATGAATGCAAGAATTTTGGGGTTACCGACTAGATATTCTTCTCCATGGAAGAAAGGAGAGTCATATCCTATGCCCAAAACATTCTTGTGCTTAAATCAGATCCCATGCCTACAAGGTGACCCTGGGACAACTACTATAGACCTTGGTACCAGGCAGGCATTCAATAAGCATTTACAGAATAAACCCATGCCAAGCACTTTGTTGGCACTAGCTAAGGATTAGCTACAGGTTACTGAGCCCCTAACAGTTCCTAAGCATGGTCTGAGGTACACTACATACATCTTCTCTAAATTTGATAAGAATGTTGTGAGCAAAGTATTTGCATCTTTATTGCATTTCAAGCTCAGGGGAAAATATTTCCAGCTTCTAGTTACTATCAGGTGAGACACAAAACAAACTTGTCCTTCTCCTGTTATGAGGTAAGACCACCATAGAAGACCACTCAGACCCAAGATAATGCCAATAGAAAGTCTTTATTACCAGCTGGGACTACACTGGGTATCAAACCCACGTGCAGTAGCTTGCCATTTTTAGGGCTCCTTTTATAGAGCAAAACTACAAAGCCACAAGCTATAAGGGGGGTGAGAAGTACAGGTTCTCACAGCAGGTTTCCATAGCAGGTTCTCAAAGCAGGTTCCCATAGCAGGGGTGGGAAGCCCCCAACAGTTCCTTTTAGCATTTGAGCAAGCCAAGCATAACAAACATACAGAAGCAAAAAAAAATAAATAAATAAAAAAAAAAGCTGTTAGCACAGTAACAATGACTCAATAACAATGTTGTTATCCATTACCCTGCCAACATCCTGGTTTGATTTTTCCAAGGCAAACTTCCCTGGTCTAGGGCTAGTTTGGGGTCATTCTGGGTAACAATATGGAGTCACTCTAGCTAACAAGTTACTCTGGCCAACAAGCTGTAACTATGCATCACCACACTCCAAAGTCTGAATTCCACCCTCTTCAGAGCCGCAGGTCTCATTGACCCAGGACTTGTTCTAAGCAGAACAGGTGTTTGTTCAGCTTGGGGTACAACACAGTTGAAAGTCAAATCCTAAAATGTTTGGATTTCAACAAGGAAATCCCTTGCAAATCACCAGCCTGATCTCCAGGCGACTAGCGCCTCCTTTTCTGACCATAATGGAGGGTATTGGCAGGCAGAGGCAAGTGGCCGGGGAGTGGGCTGTCTCTGCACGCAGTGCGTCCTTGTTCCTGGAGATGGCTGGGCACTAGATGAATACTTGGACAGCTGACTCCCAGAGCTCTGAGATTCTTTGATCCTATGAGACCACCTCAGGTGTCTGATTAAAGGATAAAAGGACAGCGTGGATGTAAGAAGGCTTTGACAAGCTCTCAGCTACAGGAGAGAATAAATATTTAAAAAGTGAGCTTTCTAAAATGACCCCACATACTACCTAGAAAAGAATAAGCACCTAATATTTGCTACTTAATTATCATTTTTTCAAAAGCAGTTTAGTATAACAAGGATGTATGTTATATATGAAAATATTTGAACAACATTTTAAAATGAACTTAGGAAAATTACATAAATTTTTTGAGCTGAATCTGTGAGACATGAGATGATTTATAACTTAGTTTGAAAATTCTTAATGCCATTTCTGACACAGAGCAAACAGGCAATAAATGGTAGTCATTTTTTCTTATTTTAAAAATGGGCTGCATAATGCCTAGGAAAGACAGACCCCAAAGAGTACTTTAAAAATTTTTCTGTTTGGTAAATTTGTGTATGTACATCATGTGTCATGCACGGGAAGGTGGGGAGAGCGGCAGAGGGGTGGGAACTGGGGGAGAACTCAAGATTGCCTCTATGACCCTGAACTGCATCATAATATTTGTTTATGATGCAACAATAAAAAATAATTTATGCAATGTTAATCCAAAAAATAAAATTAAATTGAAAAAGGAAACAAAATTGTGTTTGAAGAATATTTATGACAAGAGAACAATGCTCGGGATATAATGCTCATTAGAGAAATAAAAAGGCAAAAATATAAATATTTATGAAAAATGCAGAGTACTGTTTTTAAAAATAATTTATCGCTGTCATTTAATAATTTGACTTTGTTAAATTCTGGAATAATGACAGTTATAGCTGCATGGTTACATCTATAATATACAGATGGGTTCTTACATAACAAATATATGAACTTATATACAGATGTGCATTTATTCAAGGATATTTACTAATTGCTTTTATTGTTTACAAGTTAATTCCTTTGAAAAATATTTCTGTGTAGTGTGACAGTTGTGGGGAAAATTTAATATTTGTGAGTAAAATTTAATTAAATTCTAGGCTCTAATAGCATTTGAAGTATTCCTATTAAGAATTGTCCCCTTCGGTG
Source organism: Glis glis (assembly GCA_004027185.1). Taxonomy (NCBI): domain Eukaryota; kingdom Metazoa; phylum Chordata; class Mammalia; order Rodentia; family Gliridae; genus Glis; species Glis glis. The sequence goes on from PVJS01004031.1 coordinate 26,280, forward strand.
TGGTTACATGACACTTAAAATATTGCTGCTAAAATCTACACCAGAGGATGTGTTAATTAACATAAGAGCTGATAGAAATTAATGTTCTAGGCGTAGGGAGTAATGTTCAAAAGATGAAGCACACTGTATGAGATCCACCACTCTTGCGGCAATCCTGGGATCCAGCTGCCTAAGGATATCTATGTAACTTTTGAGGTCCAGGGCAACACTGGTTCCAACTCTGACCTGTAGGATGTCACCTAACTCAACCACAACACCTGTGGACCCTGCATCTGAGCTCTCCGTGCTCCTCTTCCAGGATAAGTGTTAATCTGAGTGCTCTGGAGAAAAACCGGGAGGAGGGGGAGTTTGCTGAGCTACAGAAAAAGGCACAAGATTGCATTTTTGTTTGTACCTGTGCACAATTACTTGATTACATTTGACATAATTTTGTAAAACTCTTGTTTTATTATAATAAAACACTTGGTAGCAAAATTGAAGGGAATCAAACTTAGTCTCCTCTTAACTCTGAGAGAACAGCTCTGTCTATATATATATATATATATATATATATATATATATATATATACTCACTAGATTTATGCCTATTAGCATATATACCATAACTACTTTTGGAAATAAAGATATTATTTTCTCAAGTATTATAATGTGCCATAAATTAACCATTTATTAGGCATTTGCCTATATTTTCAGAATTGTTAGTCATCCTACATATATGCGTATGTGTGTGTGTGTGTGTGTAACCCCAAATACACATGCATATATTTTACATATATGCAATAAAAGCTGGAAAGAAAAATACAGATATGTTCACAGTTCATAGAGATAACCTCTAGGTATTTTTAATTTTCTTCATGTTCTTTTGGTTTTCTAAATTTCCCTTAATAAATAAAGCAAAATGTTATAATTTTAAAAAAATGCAATGAATGCTATAAAAGTCTGCATTCACACTTCACAGTTGCAAATTTGCTCAACGGAAACAGATGGCTGTTAGCCCTGTAACATTCTGTCTCCTAAAATTAGAGCCAGACACTCCGGCGTGATCCATTGCACGAAATGGATTCTAGACTTAAAAATGCAAATAGACATAATTGCACAACATTAACCTGATCTGTTGTACTGAGGGGTGGATCCAGCCAGCCCAATCATTTATTCAATATGTATTGAATACAGACGCTGTGCCCAAGCTGTGTGCAGAGCCATTTAGAAAAGTGACACATTTGCGCTCTCATGAAGATTTCAGTTAGTTGACAACCTCGACTGCATTTATGTGGACAATGCTGGTCTCTCTAGAAGACCTCTTCTACAAAGGCAGAGATCCATCTGCTTTGTTCACATAGGTTCAAGAAGGTGTTCCCCACTTGTGTAATATAGCAGGGGCAAAATATATACTAGCTAAATTGAAATTGAAATATTTGCAAATAAAATTCGAACCAACACAAATCTGTTCACCAGAATTTTTGAGTGCCTAGTGCCAGTCATCTGGATAATTTCCAAAATAACAGCAGAAGAACATGGATGCTGAGGCCCTAAGGCTCATTGCTCTCTTCAGAAAATCAGGTCAGAGTGTGGTACAGAATCATGGACAAAGTGCACAATTAGCTAAGTGGGAAAAAAGGCTACTTTCTCCCAAAGGCAACAAGTCATGAGAGACCACAGGCAGAAGGTCATTCCAGAGCTGGGTCATTGGAGGACAAGAGTTAGTTGGGTAAAATGGGAGAAAGGACATTCCGATCAAGCAGCACATACATCGTATCAATGGTTAAAGCAACCTGGTGTATCTCAACCCGGGGCCATTTAGACTGCTTAGAAAAGCAGACGGTTCACAAGTCAGAGCACAGAGGTAGACTTGTCCTTCTGTAGCAGGTGGGGACCATGGCAGGAGTATAATAAGTGGAGGAGTGACTTAACTAGAGATAAAGCTTTTTCAATAAATCTTTTGGGCAGCTGTTTTCAGGACATCCTCTGGGAAGAGAGGCAGTCAAGAGTGAGTTGAAGGGAGACTGGAGGGAGGGTCTGGGGCAGCAAGAGCAGGAGAGAGTGAACCAAGGTTTTGGGAAGAAAAGGAGTGCGTAGAAGTAAAGACTCTTCTAAAGTCACAGGGCAGGCGGGGCGTAGTGGCGCACGCTTGTAATCCCAGTACTTGGGAGGCAGAGACCGGAGGATCCTGGTTCGCGGCCAGCCTCAGCTACTTAGCAAGGCCCTCCACAACTTCGTGAGACCCTGTTTCAAAATAAAGTATAAAAAAAATAGGGCCGGGGGTGTAGCTTGGAGGTAGAATGCCCCTGGGTTCAATGCCCGGTAACGCAAAAACAAAAAAAAAAGGATAAAAAATAGGGCCGGGGGGTTCAATCCCTGGTACCACAAAAAAAAATAGGGCCAGGGGTGTAGCTCAGAGGTAGAACGCCCCTGGGTTCAATCCCCGGTACCGCAAAAAATAAATAAATAAATAAATAAATAAAATCACCGGGCATAATTTGGTGGCATAATTTACTCATTCAGCAAATATTTGTTAAACCATAAAGAACAAAATTATATCATTTGCTGGGAAATGGATGGAAATAGAGAATATTATGCTGAGATCAACCAGTCTCAGAAAGCCAGGGGTCATATGTTTTCTCTCCTATGTGGAAGCTACAGGGAAATAGAAAACAAAAGGGACTTTAGATAATTGAGGAGAGAGACCAGTAGAACAGAAGGGGATAAGGGAAAGGTGGTGGGGAGGAGAAAGGGAAGAACTGATGAAAGAAACAGTTCAAATTATTCCATATCCATATATAAAGGTAACCCAAGCCGGGCGTGGTGGCACACGCTTGTAATCCCAGTACTTTGGGAGGCAGAAACCAGAGGATCCAGGTTCGCGGCCAGCCTCAGCTCGCTCTCTCTCTCTCTCTCTCTCTCTCTCTCCCTGTCTCTCTCCCCTCTTTCTACCTAGTGAGGCCCTCTGAAACTTAGTGAGACCCGGTTTCAAAATAAAGTATAAAAAATTAGGGCCGGGGGTGTAGCGCGGAGGTAGAACGCCCCTGGGTTCAATCCCCGGTACCGCAAAAAAAAAAAAAGTAACCCAACCAATCTTGCTGTTATTTATGGGGAGGGATGAGTACTGGAGTGAAACCTGAAGGGAAAAACACCAAGACCTGTGTGCATATTTTTTGTATGACTTTGAACCTTATTATGATGTATAATTACAGTGCATCAATAAAAGTATTAAAAACAGAATAATTTGAAATACATTAGGTTCAATGGTCATGTAACATTATTGGAAAAAATACTCTGGAAAATATCCCATCAAAACAGTGTTTTGGAAACACATACTGTCAAGTACTTTTATATACCATGATGCAAATCATATCTAGTCTTGTTGCATAATCATTATAATAATAATATCAACAATAAGTACATCTCGCCGGGCGTGGTGGCGCACGCTTGTAATCCCAGTACTTTGGGAGGCAGAGACTGGAGGATCCAGGTTCGCGGGCAGCCTCAGCCCGCTTGCTCTCTCTCTCTCTCTTTCTCTCTCTCTCCCTCCCCCTGTCTCTCTCTCTCTCTCTCTCTCTCTCTCTCTCTCTACTTAGTGAGGCCCTCCGCAACCTCGTGAGACCCAGTTTCAAAATAAAGTATAAAAAATAGGGCCGGGGGTATAGCACAGAGGTAGAACGCCCCTGGGTTCAATCCCCGGTACCGCAAAAAAAACCAAAACCAAACAAATAAGTACATCTCATAATTTTTATATCCATGAAATTCATTTTATCATCTTAAACACCTAAGACTAAGAAAGATGAGTTATAATTACTCTCATTTTTAAGATGATACGAAGAAAATGATTTTAGACAAAGAAAGAAACTTTCATGATGTCAAATCATAAGTAAAAGATGATGATAATGATGATGATGATGATAATGATGTGTGTGTGTGTACACCCTTTAACCCCAAATCTAAAATTATTCCATGAACCTAAACTGTAGCAAAGGGGAAAATGGTAATTTTGTGTCTATGAAACAATAATACCTTAATCTGATCATAATCAGGCTTCTAATAGCAAAGTGAGGAGTTCCAAGAATATTATGGAAAATTCACATAAAACATAACTTTGCTTCAATCAACTTTATCTGAAAGAATTGTATTTTTAAGTTATAATGCTTGATGTAGGGCATAGAGGAAGTTATCATTATTTGATCTGGGCTGAATTAACCAGAATTTCCTCTATTCATGAATTCACTTCAATTAGGTTAGCATGACAAATTATTATTTCTGAATAATAATAGTGACTTTAAATCGTGTAGTTTCACCTAACAGAAAAATTTTAAATGCAAAGAATAATTTTTCTTTGTTCTTAAATATACCATTCCTCTTGGACACATCTTCAGACTCTTAGGATCTGGTGATGGCTGGAAAGAGAGCACAAAATGAGAGCACTAAAGGCAAAATGTCTCAAAGATTCATTGATTTTTATCTGATTTACACACCAGTTGGGAAATGTAGAAATGGAAACATGTCCCTTGCATTCTAACTATCTTTTTTCTATCGAGTACACCTTCAAACTTCATCCGCTTATGTCTCTCAAATCTCTTGCCCCAAATAGCCATTTCAATCTTGAACAAGAATAACAAAGCTGAAGCTAGAGGTATCACACTTACTGCTTTCAAGCTAAATTACGAACTACAGTAGTCAAAACAATATAGTACTGGCATCAAAACAGACACGAAGACCCATGGAACAGAACCGAGAGCCCAGAAATAGACCTACATATACATAGTCAACTAATTTTCAAGAAGGATGCCAAGAATACCCTGGGAAAAAAGGTAGTCTCTTCAGTGTGTGGCATTGGGAACACTGAATATTCACATTCAAAAAACTGAAATTGGGCCCCCTTGTGCCATATATAAAAGTCGATTCAAAATGGAATAAAAACATAAACATAAGACCTGAAACCGTAATTGCTAGAAGAAAACTTAGGATAAAAGCTCCTTTGCCATTGGCCTTCTAAATGGTTTTGGGGATGTAACTCTTAAAGTACCAGCAACAAAAGCAAAAATAAACAAGTGGGACCACAAAATTATAACTGTTTAGAAAGCAACAGTAAATATGTCCTAAGGATGATTGAGTGCATTTTAATTGTGATTTACTCATAAATACCAGCCTCTTTGACACAGGCTAATGCACAGAGGACCTGACTTAAGGGAATAGTGGGGCACAGTCCATATGATCTACCCCATACCATTCAGGAATGGACAGGACAGCCCTGGGGAAAATAGAGTCTTAAATTCAGGATGTCACCCAGTCAACCAAATAGATAAGGCTAGTGGTAGACATAGGACTTATTGGCTAGAGACGCACAAGGACACTTCCAAGTCTTAAAGCTGGGCAACTGTCAATTGTTCACTAACACGTGAGGTTAATGGAGCCGAACATAAATCTCAACAGAAGGACAAGATAGCCAAAGAGCTCAACAATAAACGAGAGTTTTAAAGGAAGAGGTCGAAGGAACCAAAAATGAGTAAAAACTGCAAAAAAAGGAAAACCTTCGTAATGTACATAGATAGCAAGTGGTTGTATCTGGGATACGTAAATAACTCCCACAAATCAATAAGGTAAAGACAAATAGCCCCATAGAAAATGGAACATGAAATGTACAGAAAGAGGGATACAAAAGATCAATAAATGTATGAAAAGCGATTCTCCTCCAGCAAAATGCAAATTAAAACAACAATAAGACACTATTCCTCACACACTGGTTTGGCAAAAGGGGAAAGACTAATAGCAAGGGTGTTGAGGATGGAAGAGTCTCCTACCGGCTGTGCCAATGTAGATTTGTAGAGCCCACCGAGAGCATAAATGTGCATTATTTATGACTACCAGTATCTATCCTGAAGAACCACTTTCATTGGGACCTAGAGAATCAGGAATACAGATTCTCATTGCAGCATTGCTTAGAAGCAAAAATTGGGAAATTAATGCCTGTTAGTAAGGGCATGGCTAATAGTCTTGGACCTTGCCGAGAATACAAGGTGGCCTCTAAAATAATGAGGTAGATTTATATTAACATATAAAACCCTCTCAGACATATTGCTAATTGAGAAAAACAGTACGATTCTAGTTGGTAGCAAACAGAAATCATGGTCAAGAATTACTAAAGGCAAAACCTATATGCACAACAACGGCTTTTAAAACCAGGCTGCAAAAATGAGAGGCTCTGTACCTAGCAGTTCTGTAGTAATTACATGTAGAGAGAGAATGGGCCCGAGGCCAGAAGTTAAGGAAGGGTTTCCTTTGGTCTGCAGAATTTGGATGAACTTCAAACCAGACTAGGCGTATTGCAAAAGTTTGGAAAGAAGTTGTATAATTTAAAGAAAGAAACAAGTGACTGAGTTCTGCTGGAGTGACATGGGTGCACACTCCTGCTTCTAATTCTTAAGGGGGTCATGCAAAACTTCTAACAGTCATTTCAATTACTGCTAAATTGATTTATTTATTTAAACCATTCGAGAATGTTTTTATAGAACTGAAAACAAAACAAAACCAAAAAACAAGAGTATGATCAAACATAACATTTGCATATAACCTGTCACTGGGAACATGGAATATGAAGTAGCATTTTCTACTAAACTTAAGAAAATAAAAACAATAACAGCAGCCATCTGGCTAGTCCAAGCTGCAATATCCTGTGTGTGCAAATTATCTGTAATAATTACTGACATCTCTTTATCTCTGTATCCAAGATATCAATTGCTTTAAAAAAATTAAATAAGTAATGGAACTGAGATGCCGGAAATGCAGTGCTAAGATTTGGAGTTTACCACGTTCTTATCGACAATTTCATAGATGAATAAATAATCCTCCAGAGTGCAAGGAAAAAAATTTTTGGTTGCAGGAAACAGGAATCAACTGTGGTTAAGTAGAGTAAAAAGAGAATGATTTAAATATATAAAAGTGGCTCTCAGAAGAGCAGGAATAAATGAGATACTAGGCTCAGAACCGAGGCTTCTGAAAGGAATCCAGGTAACTGCTACAAAACTCGATATCACTTATTAGATGCTAAGTTTAAAAATCTATAAAAATAACATGCAAGCTGGGTATGGTGGCGCACGCTTGTAATCCCAGCACTTGGGAGGCTGAGACCAGAGGATCCGGGTTCGCGGCCAGCCTCAGTTACTTAGTGAGGCCCTCTGCAACTTAGTGAGACCCTGTTTCAAAATAAAGAATAAAAAATAAGGCTGGGGGTGTAGCCCGGAGGTATAATGCCCCTGGGTTCCATCCCCAGTACCGCAAAAAAAAAAAAAAAATAACATGCAGGCTGGGGGGGGAGCTTACTTGTAGAGCACTAACCTAGCATACACAAAGCCCTGGGTTTGATCCTCAACACCATAAACAAACAAATAGCACGCATTCATTGAGTTCTTGCAATATCCCCAATACCATCCTATGCCTTTTAAGTGAAGTTACTCCTTTCTGTTCTCTCAACAATTATCTCTATGTCCACTTTGCAGATAAGCAAACCATCAGTGAATGAGACATAGAATTGGGAGTCAAGCCAAACAATCAGATCCTAGGCTGAACTCCACACAATCACCACACGATTCTGCCTCTATTAGGAGACCAGCAAAGCCCATGCACAGTTATTCCTGGGGACATGACAACTCAGTCAGCAACTACATACCTCTCCTCTCATGTACCCAGGACAAAGAGCTGTGTGCTACTTCCGGAGCTTGCCCTTCAAAATCTTCTAGGTAACCATTCAAACTCACTCTCTTCCATCTGTCTGCAGAACTTCAATACCTTCGATGACCTTGGAAGCCACATTTTGAACATCCTGAAAGTGTCTCCCAAGGCTTGCTTCATTTAAGGAGGAACTGAGTTTGCAGTTTCAGGGTTTTGTGAGTGGGCAATGGCTCCGAGCTGCTAGGATCTCTGTGGCTCTTTGTTGGCACCCATGCCAGAGGCCCAAACTGGAATTGCAATAGTGCTATCTTCTGCTCTCTCCAAAGGGTGTGATCAGGTGTGCTTTCCTGGACGCCCCCTGGTTGCTCAGGGCTCTGTTTTAAAGCCAGTGGGAAAACGAATGAACAACCAAGAAAAAAACTCAGTCTTCTCTCTCTCTCAAAAAGTTTTCTATTTAAGGAGAAAGAATGAATTTGGCCTAGAAGGAGGCAAAGGTTTGGGGATCTTTCAAGAACCCTTCCCTTCATTTGAAATTCCTTCATGAGGTGGAAAGCACGTGATATGAACAAGAACCAAAGAATAGTTTTGAGTGTCTGTGTATCAGAGTGATTTTTTTTTGGGGGGGGGGTGTTGGGAGGGAATCTCAATTCAGAATCTCATAGATTCTTTCTGGTAACTTGTCTGTTAAGAATGGCTTCAAACAATTGATATTGAATATTGCTATACACTGAACACATTTAGGTATATCATTCTATGTAAGGCTCATCGTCCTAAGTTTCAGAACCTGGTATTATTACGATCATATAAAAGGTCAGTTCAAAGGGAAGCTGCTTACAGAGTAGGGACTTGAATCCAGCTCTCTACCCTATACCCCCAGAGCTCTGTCCACTCCCCTCTTCTGCCATCTCACCCTCTGCCCCACTTCCGTACCTTGGGATCTTTCTAGCTGTTACTTTTCCCTTGCCAGGAAGCTGTTTCCCTTCTGAATCTCCTCCCTTGAAACTGGAATCTCAAGCTGCGATGCTCACCTCTCTCTGATTCAACAGACCTGGGAGGGAGAAGGGGAGGGAGGAAGGGAGAAAACAGAAAATAGCTCAGCAGATGTTGTCGGATAAATGTTTTTTTTTTAAAGTGCAAGTTGCTAATGTGGTGGTTTATTTTGGGGCCTGCCAGTGTTAGCAGATGTTTGAGAAGACGAATACCTGCTCAGACAATTATACATAGAAATTGATAGCAGGTTTGCATAAAGAATCAATCTCTTATTAAAAAGATCATATAATAGGATTTCTTAAATAGATTTGACATGCTTATCCTAGGTTAGTTCTTGGGGACTGATTTGGACCCTATCTTTATTCACGAACCTTTGAAAATGAGGCTATGCAAAAGGGGAAGTGGAAATAGACTTGTGCCATCAGAGAGGGGCTACAGAATATAATTAGGAAACAGACTGCCTAGAAACTCTGACACCCAGAAGCTGGAGCTCCGATTAATTGCTGCTATGTTGGTTTTGGGCATAAATATTTACACTTCATTTCTCATTAAAATTCTGCTTCTTAAAATATTAAACCCAAACCTCTGATTGCTGGATAATTAATGGCAAAATAATGCATCAAGATTTTCAGGGAATTGAAGGTGTGTACATTCCACTCTGAGCATTCTCACAGTGGAGAACGCATATGTCCAACAATTGTGTTCAGTAGACATTCACTGCGCTGATAACTATGGGTAAGGGCTGAAGGATTGAGAGTCAGAGGTAAGGAGGAATCAGCTAGGGCAGGAACATCCTGTAACAGAGCTGATAGATACCCCTCAATCTCAAGGAAAAGAATCTCCTTTTGATTGGGAAGCAGCTGTAGGAATAAACTTTAGACAAGTAGAAGGCCTGCCTATGTCTGCTGGAGGAATGAGTACCTGGGATTGAAATCCCATGAGAATGGTACTGGGAGGTTCACAGAGTTTCTGATCTGATCTTCTTCAAGACCAGTCGGTATCTTGAGCAGGGAGGTTCATTTCTGGAGACTTGATGGCCGTCCCATTGGCTTCTGGATGGAGAGCAGTCTCTTTATAGTGACCCCTGACAATCTTTACTGGACTTAGACTTGTATAATTTCTCTGTGTCTGCTTGTGGTTTTCCAAGAAGCACTGTAGCTCTGTATCCTCACTGTGCAAGTCTCCCTTAACTGAGCAGGTTAGCATCCCCCAGTGCTGCTAGGCTGTGATCATCTGTCAAAGCTCCCCACCTTTGACCACTCCCTATGTCCCCAGTTTCACTTCCATTGATTTCCCCACTAGCCTTACTAACCTTTTAAGAGTCTCTGCAGATGTGTCTAGCTACGTGAAAACCTCGTATTTTATAGACTCTCCTCCATCTGAAGATGCTTTGCTCCCAGGTTTTGCTTCAGAGCAGTAAACCATTCACTGTGTGTGTGTGTGTGTGTGTGTGTGTGTGTGTGTGGTACTGGGGATTGAATCCACGGGCATTGTACCTCTGAGCTACACTCCCATCCCTATTTTAATTTTTATTTTGCAACAGGGTCTCACTAAGTTGTGGAGGGCCTCGCTAAGTTGCTGAGGCTGTCCTTGAACCTGCCATCCTCCTGTCTCAACCTCCCAAGTCCTCCCAAGTAATAGGAATGTGCCACCATGCCCAACTATCATTCACTCTTGAAGACCACGTTCTTGTATCTCCAGACTTGGGAAGACTTTCCTGGGCTACCTTTTATCTTCCATTGTGTCAAGCAATGGAATAAGTAATACAGTAAGCAATAACTTACTCTATTATGGCAATTATCCTACAGCATTAACATTATAAATTTGCATGCACACCCCCTAAACTACCTGTGACATCCTCAATGATAAGTGTATACCATACTCACCTCTACAACCCCCCAATATGTGCCCTGCATATATATATATATATATATATATATATATATATATATATAATATATAATCACTACACAGGTGCATCACTACACATCTTTTATATTTCTGCATTGGTCAGAACACTTTCTTTGGGAACAACAGGCTTCAATCTAGCTTAAGCACTGCAAAGAGAATATTAGTTAACTTAGTGGGAAGGCTGGATGGATGCTGACCTCAGGCATGGCTGCATCCAGAGACCCACATTGCCAGGACTTGACACCTCCTGACTCTAGTGCTGCTTCTCCCTGAAGACTGGCCTCATTCACACTCAATTCAAATGGACTTTTGTCTGGTAGTGGTGCCTTAATGTTCTGGAATTATATCTTTGCACTTTATCAACTAAAAGGAAAAAAAGAACATCTATCTTCAGTGCCCATATACAAATTCCCAGGGAAGATTCTGGTTGGCCAGGACAGGGTTCCATGCTCACCCCTGGGGCAGCAGGGTTGGGAGCAGGACTGGGTAGTTAAGCGTTCATCCCGAAGGCTGTAGGGCACTGTGATTGTTAGCCACACATAAACCCCAAAGACTGCAGCAGGGGCAAAGAAAGAAAGGTATGGCGTGGCACCAAAAAAAAGCAGAGGAGGGATCTTCAACAGACAAAAGCAACAGTTGTTTATTCTAATTACCTTACCATCTGGTGCAACATAATAGATGCTCACTACCTGAATGAATGTGCAAAAAAAAAATATTATAGGTTTGGATTTCTTTCTTTTATCCCAACAATGACTTGGTATGATCTAACAGAAAGAGTTCAGCCCTGTGTGTTCTGTGATTTTAAGGCCTTTACTTTGTTCAAGACCCAGACACTCTTCAAGCTCACGACATACTGCATTAATTTTCAAACACAAAATTTTATTTATATTAAGAGATTCTCAATCCGGCAATCTAGCCAGGCTGCTTTTAGACGTCTGCCCACAAACACAGGCATCAATCTGTTGCCTACAAAGTGTTGTTTTCTGTGATAATCTCACCTCCATCAAGTGTTCCTATCTTTAAATCCTTATTATTAAAATCGTGTAGCGAAAACTCAGCAGAGATAAGAGCATGAGCCGAGAGTAGCTGACAACATCATAGAGTAGAAAGGCACAGTGCTTGGGAAATGTAGGTCTAGCTCGGGGTGCAGCTTTGCTAGTAACTCTCCTTGGATTTGCTACTTCTCCTCTACCAGCCACCATCTTATCTGTAAAAATAGTCTTCATTGGATGATTTCTTGATGTCTTTCAGTATTGATTCTCTATACATGTATAGACAATTCTTATGTTAAGGACAAGATTGAAAAGGCTATGGCTTCATTCAAAACACTAGTACTCAGAACATGGGACATTCATCCTTCATCAGGACTAACCTGGCTACTATCCACTCAGTAAACACATAATTTACCTTTGTGCTTTGCATTGTGCCAAATTACACACACACACACAATTACATTTTAAACAGTATGTTTTACTCTGGTTTTTTTTTTTGTTTGTTTGCTTGTTTGTTGTGGTACTGAACACAGGGGTCTTCTACCTCTAAGCTACATTCCCAGCCCTATTTTATTTTTTATTTTGAAGCAGGGTCTCTCTAAGTTGCTGAGGCTGGGGCCTGGAAACCGCGATCCTTTTGTCTCAGCCTCCCAAATACTGTGATTACAGGGGTGCGCCACCTTGCCCGGTTTTGCTCTTTTTTTTTTCATTCAACCACTTTATGCCTACTTGCTTTCTATATGGTTTGTCACCCAAAAGTTTATGTGCTGGAAGCGTGGTCCCCAGTATAAAGGTATTGAGAGGTGGTGTGTCTTTAAGAGGTGAGGACTAAGGGAAAGTGACTAGGTTGTGGGGACACTGCTCTGGGAAGGAATTAATACCCTCTTGCAGGAGTGGGTCAGGTCTCCTGGAACTGGGTTTGTTCCTATAAGAATGGGTTTATATAAAGTAAGCCTGGCTTTCTGAACTCACGTCCATTGTCTTACAGTCCTGCTGCTTCTAGAGGTGCTTGCTGTCTGCCATGTCGTGATGCAGGCAGAGAGGCATCACCAGGCACTGTGCTATGCTGCATGGACTTTCCAGCCCCCAGAATCATGAGTCAAGCAGTCATGAACTCTTTGCTTTATATCTTACCCAGCTTCACAAAACAGCAGCACAAAACAGACTAAGACAATACCCTCTATAAAGAACCAATGTGGTGTTCTCCAAGGACTGTACCCACTTCTTGATTTCCATAGCTCTACTGACACAGGTTCTTCCAACAAGAAAGCTCCTCTCCTCCATGTGCACCTGTTTGTATCCAACCTATCCCCAGGAAAAGAAGACCTGCTCTGCAAAGTTTTCCTATTCTCCCCCTTCCATCAGAAAACTTCTCTCCCTTTCCTACTGAGCTCTTACAGCTTTTGCTTATACATTAAACCACAACAAACATGTTCCTTCCACCTTGTGTTATAGCTATTTGGGGATTTATCTCATGTCTCCCTGTGGAACACAAGCACCTTCTTCTTAGGATAGGATGTTCTGTGCTGTGGAGCATGAATAGGTTTTGCAGCAAGTCGAGCCATAGTCAAATCCCAACGTGGCTGGTGACCCTTTGGGAAATCAGTTAATTTCCATGATCACCAGAATCCTTATCAATAAAGATGCTGCGTGGTGGAGAGACAAAATTAGATTGACTAAGTGAACGTGCTTATCACTCTTCTTTGAACTTGGAACAAGTTCATTTCTCTTACATTCAGCAAACACTCATAAAAGCTGAAGTCCTAACTCTATTGCACTTCGAATAAAATCCCAATTTCTCACAAGGCTGAACATAAACTGATTACTTCTTCTCCTCTTTAACCTCATTTTTGTCTTCTTCTCACAACTTTATTGGAATATAACTGACATACAATAAACAACATACTGGAATGTAAAATTTATTATATTTCTGCATATCTATTCATTTATGGAACAATGGCCACAATTAAGATAAGAAATATTCACATCCCCTAAAGTTCCTGCTTGCCCCTTTGTAATTCTTTCCTCTTACACCTTCCCTGCCATGCTCCTGATAAATCTCTGGGTGGCCACTAATCTGCTTTCTAATATTATATGTTAGTTTGCATTTTGTAGAATTTTATATACATGAAATCATACAATATGTGCTCATTTTGGTCTGGCTTCTTTAACTTAGTATATCTATTTTTAAATTGTCCCTACTGTAGAAAATTTATAGTATATCAATAGGTCATCATTGATTTATTATTGACTATTTTTCCATTCCATGGGCATGCCATGGTTCATTGATGGCATTTAGGCTATTTCCATGGTTTAACTATTACAAATAAAGCTGTTGTGTACATTCATGTACATAGGATTGTGTGGAATACTTACATTTATTTTGCGTAAATACAACAAAATGGCTGGGTCACATAATAGTAAAAATTTAACTTCTTAAAGAAGCTACCAAACTATTTCCAAAGTGGTTATATGTTATTCCATCCCTACTAGTAGTGTATGAGTGTCGAGGTACTCTGTATCCTTCTCAACATTTAGGATAGCCAATCTTTTTTGATTTTGGAAACTTTGGTAGGTATATCTTGGTATCTCTTAGTGGTTTTAATTTGCATTTCCTAGAGCAAGTGAGGTCGACCATCTTTTCATATGCTTAATTGTCATTCATTTGTCTTCTACAATAGTGCATCTGTCCAGATCTTTGGCCTTGTTTGTTTTAACTGGATTGTTTGTTTTCATATTACTGAGTTTCAGGAGGTCTTTAAATATTCAAGAAACAAGTTATTTATCAGATATGTGCTTTGCGAATATTTTTCCCAATATGTGGCTTTTCTTATTCCCTTAATGGTGTCTTTTGACTTGCAGAAGAGTTCCCTTTTGATGAAGTCCAACGTACCAAATGGATATTTTATGAATTGTGCTTTTGGCACTGGATCTAAGAATCTTTTGCATAACCTTAGGTTACAAAGGATTTAGCCTATCCTTATTTTTAGAAATTTTATAGTTATATGTCGCACACTAAGGAGTATGATACATTTGGTTATATTTTTGTGGATGGCATGAGGTATTGATGGAAGATCACTTTTTGCATATGTATATTCAATTTTTTCAATACTGTTTGTTGAAGATTTTTCTTCCTCTGTTAAACTGCCTTTACAACCTTGTAAAAAAATATGTGTGAATCTATTGTTGGACTTTTTAATTCTGTTCCACTGGTTCATTTATGAGTTTTTATATGAATTCCACAGTGTGTTTTGTACTTTTGTTTTATAATAAGAACTAAATACATCCTGAAATAAATATTGTCTTCCAATTTTTCTATTTTTAAAAGATTTTTTGTTATTATAGATTATTTGCATCCCCACATAAATTTTAGAAGTAACTTGTCAATTTCTAACAAAAAATAAAATGTTTGGATATTGACTGAAATTGCATTTAATCCATAGAAAAATTTATGAAGCATCAACTTCTTAATAATGTGAAGCTTCCTTTCACATAAACAACATATATCTCATTTATTTAATTTTTAAAAAATGTCTTTCAGCAATATTTTGTAGCTTTCATTGTACAGATCTTTTATATTTTTTGCCAGATTTATGTCTCTTTCACCTTTTATGCCTGGGCAATCTATGTAGTTCCCTCATCTCCAGTATTCCATCTTATAAACTCTTACTGTTTAGGATCCTTGAATCTCAACTCAGTTTCTCCACTCCTGGAGTTCTGAGATGTATGCTCCCTATATGTCTCAGAAATGTTCATGAAGATTTTCTCAAGGGAGTGACCTGGGACAATCTTAGGGATTTTTTGCTTGTCTCCTGTATTGGGGGGGGGCATTCTCTTTTGTGGCTTGCTTTATAAAGTCTTGCAGAGTTGTGTCATATGTTCTATTTCTTGGCTGTTTCTGATGAGCAGTCATTTCTTTCTATACATACACACATTCTCTAGGTTACCCTTTCTTCTCTTCTTTTAAACTAGTTTTCTATTGTATTTATTTTTTGCATGAAATATGTTCTCCAAGAAGTTTACAAGCTGATTGCTTTTTTTCATTCAGGCCTCAGAAGTAAGACCAACTCTGCAAAAAAGAACTTCCTTAGCTACATTAACATAGCCAAAGTAAAAGACACCCACCACCAAGTTATCTCTATTCAAATGCATTGTCTTGTTTTCTTCATAGCACTAATCCCCATCTCTAATTATTCAAATAATGGTCTACACGTTGTCTCACCAAACATCAAAATGCAAGGCTCTGAAAGTAGCCCTCTTGTCTGCTGCTCCCATCATACCTAGAGCACAGAACAGTGCCTGACACTAGGACTCCCACTAAATTTCTCTTTTAAAAGGCTAATCCAGAAGTGGTATAGTTGGGTCATGTGGTAGGTTCATTCCCATTCTTCTGAGGACCTACAATGTATCAGAGTTCCTACTTCTCCATACTCTCACCAGCATTTATTATTATTTGTGTTTTTAATGGTTGCCATTTTAATTAGGCTTAGGTGAAATCTCGAGTAGTTTTGATTTGCATCTCTCTGATTGCTAATGATGTTGAGAATTTTTTCATATATTTACTGACTATTTGTATTTCTTCTTTTGTGAAGTGTCTATTTAGTTCACTTGGCCACTTTTTGATTGGTTATTTGGTTTTTTGGCAGTAAGTTTCTTGAGTTCTTTGTATATTCTAGATATTAGTGCTCTACTGGAGGAGTAGCTGGTAAAGATCTTCCCCCATACTGTTGGCTCTCTCTTAAGGTTCTTGTGTTTCCTTTGCTGCACAGAAGCTCTTCAGTTTAATGCAATCTCATGTATTAATCATCATTTTAATTTCTTGTGCCTTTGGAGTTTTATTGAGGAAGATTTTACCTCTGCCTATATGTTGGAGCATTGGTCCTATGCCCTCTTCAGTAAATAATAAATAAATAAATAGGCTAAATCAATTGCAAGAATTATTTAAAAATGGTTTAGTGTATATGCATATAGAAGTTTAAATAACTACAGTGGCTTAGGAAAAAGGAAACTTGCTATCTCGTAGAACGAAAGGACTTACATAAAGCCGTTCTTAGATTAGTTCATTTAGTGGCTGTGAAGTCATCAGTAATGCAGAGTGTCTCTGGCCACTTTGTCCTCTGTATTCTTTGGAGTGTCATCTTAACTTGACTCCGGTATGTTTCCTAGATGGCCACCACAATTACAAGCAGCAAGTGAAGACAGCTTTTATATTGTAGACATATATTATTTTTTAACCTTTTCTAAAGGCAAAGAAAATTTTCCAGAATCTTTTCAACAAGCTTTCCTCATATCTTCTTGGCCAGTTATTGGTGGCCACTCCCAAGGGACTCAATGGCGATGGGAATGCAAATGACCAAGATTGGGTTAAACAAAAGTCGCTTTCATTCCAGCCTTCCCTCCCTCAACTGTAGGGTCTGTAGAGGGCTCCTTCCCACTTCTCCCAAGCACTTAGCTGCCTGAAGTTATCAATGATGGAGTCGTACTAAATGGAAGCCTGCCAGTAGGAAGGCTGCTGCAGATTATCTTATTAGGATGAGAGTGTGCATCTTAGACATTTAAATAAACTCATTTCAGTTTGTCTAGATAGTCTTTCCATTGCCTCACATATTTTCCAGAGTGTGAGACAAACCTCCTGATATAAGTTGAGTTCAGTGCAGGGTTTTAGCTTGCCTTTCTAGTCTTTCACTGTGTGTAACATCTCCAGTTCTCTGTTCTCCCTCCTGGTATCTTGCCCACCACACTGGTGCATGTTGTCAACTGAAAATACTGTTTCCACAATCTTCCAGCAAGCTGGCAATGGAATTTCTGTAGTGAAAACATACTTCATTTTTTTTCTGTTTAAAAATGGAAATTTGATCACAGTATTTCTTGTCATGATACACCCATTCAAAAATATTTACAGCTGATACTATTTACAGTGAATCCACAAATCTCATCAAATGTTTTGATCAAAAGGATTGTGCTATGCTTAGTTCATCTTTTTTACAACCCTTGTACTCATACTTAAAGTTACTTTATTTTACTCCAGGAATGAATCCCAGAGACCACCTAATCAAATGTGTTGTTGAAGGTATACAGAAACTGAATCTGATATTGTTTTGTCCAACTCAAAATCCAAGGGCATAGCTAGATGTCCTGGTGCATATCTGTAATCCCAGTACTTTGGAGGTTGAGACAGGAGGATCACAGGTTCTAGGCCAGCCTGAGCAACTTTGCAAGAGCCTCAGAAACTTAGTGAGACCCTGTTTTAAAATAAAAGCTAAAAAGGACTGGCAGTTTCACTCAGAGGTAAGATGTCTCTAGACTTTACCCCCCCCCATATAAAAAACAAACAAATGAACAAAAAAAAAAAACAAATGTAGTGGTGTGTTGGAGATGACTCAAGTCAACTCATAAAAGCTAACTATGGGCATTTGCTCCTAGCCCCACCTCCAATTACATCAATTTGTTAGCTTGAAATTGGCTACTGTGGGAGTATTTACACCATGGAAATTGGTAAAATGCTACAAGTCAGAGCCTTTCTTTTTTTCTGAAGCACTGGTTATTAAACATTTACCAGCACAGCACAAAAAAAGCTCTGTAGAGGTAGGGCAAGGTCTAAAATAATTGAATTGAAAGGTTTATGAATTTTAGAGCCATCTACCAGTAAAGGTATTATTGATGCTTATTTTTAGTATTCTCATCACTACCTCCTGACTCAGAGTCTAGTCTCCTTGCCACTAAATTGCAATGGTTTTTATAACTTATTCATATCTGCCTTTCTCATCAGTTTAGTGGATTTATTTGTGTCTGAGTAAAATTAGATTGGCTGCTGTTTTACTCGAGGTTTTGGTGGTAAAAACAGAAAAATAGAACACTCTAATATAGGCAGAAAAGGAACTTATTAGAAGAAAATGTACTGTTGGACAAATTCAGGGAATGATGGAGAATATGTCCTGGAAAATGATCAGGAAACGAAATGACCTGGCAATAGAAACAGACGTGAGGTCATGTTTACAGGAACAGTCTGATTATGACAGGACCACAGGTGCTGCTACTTCACTGCTGTAGAACAGTGTCCATGTGGTGAACCACATAAAATAACTTCTGGAACTGGGAGCATAGCTCATGGATAGAATGTTTGCCTAGCATGGGAAAGGCCTTGGGTTGGATCCCCAGCAAAGGAGAAGAAGGGTGAGAAGGAAAAGAAAGGGAAGAAAAGGAGGAAGAAGAAGAAGGAGAAGAAGGGGATGAAAAGGAAGAAAAAGAAGAAGATAAGAAGAAGAAGAAGAAGAAGAGGAGGAGGAGGAGGAGGAGGAGGAGGAGGAGGAGGAGGAAGAGAAGGAAGAAGAAGAAGAGGAAGGAGCGAAGAAGAATTTCTGCATTCTCTATATCTTTTTGCACTAATGACTCAATAAGGGATCCTTTTGTCTCACCACACCCTCATTATTTAGAAGCAGCTAGCCCTATAGAATATAGGGAAAGTCATAAAGGTTAAGATGAAGCACCATTTGGGAAGGATATCTTGCCTGTTGGCATGCCCTCATTTAGGATATGGTATGTGTTTGGAAATAATGGCTCTGATATGGTGATAAATTCCCAGTAGACAGAATTCACGGGTTCAGGAAGCTACAACTAAGAGAGTAGGACTGGCTCTTCTCATCACGACTCCCAATGCTCTACTTTCAGGCATTGTCCTTCTTGTCACAATCAGGAACCACAGTTAGGGTACCACAAAACCTGCAGCTCTGACTGCCACCTGCTCACCTTGTACTCTGTACCAGTAGATAGTTGTGAAAAAGGGTTGTCATACTGGTTTGGGCAGCTAACCCTGACCTTCACAGGAGAATAAGCTACTGTATAGCAGGACAGGAAGGTGCACTCAAGATTCAGGGACTTGTGTTTTGGGGATTCCATGCATGGGGATAAGAGCAACCCTTCAGCTGTAGCAAAGTTGCCCAACAAGGGCAAGATCTGATGGTATGACTCATTCCTTGCCATTAAAACTTCATGGGATCCCACATCTAGCATCTCCTTGCCCAGAGTACAGGTGAGTACATCCTCTGTGTAGCTGACCAGAAGTTTAAAATATAATTGATTTCAATCACTTAACCCAGTACCTGGTGCATGCTTTTGAAAATGGTTTTTATTACTATTAGTAGTATTATTGATATTGTTATTATTGTCATCTTTTCATGAATATGGCTATTATTAATACTTTCATGCTTAAAAGTTATTGTTTCCTGCTATCATTTTGACATAGTCTGCCTCTCCCATTTCAATGATTCTAGAGGAAAACTTCAAAATTCTCTTTTCTTTCTTTCTTTCTTTCTTTCTTTCTTTCTTTCTTTCTTTCTTTCATCTTTATTTCTCTCTTTCTTCTTTCTTTCTCTCTCTCTCTCTCTCTCTCTCTCTCTCTCTTTCTTTCTTTTTTCTTTTCTTTTTGTACTAGGGATTGAATCTAGAGGCATTCTACCTCCAAACTATACTCCCATCCCTTTTTTATTTTTTTTAAAGCAGGGTATCACTAGGTTGTTAAGAGTCTTGCTATGTTACTGAGGCTGTCCTCAACCTGCAATCCTCCTATCTCAGCCTCCCATGTACTGGGATTACAGGCATGCACCACCACACTTGGCTAAAATTTCCACCTATCATGCTTAAAATACCTAATCCTCATGATTATTTTGAAAATTAGCATATAATAAATGTTTATTTTGTCTTCTATTATCATTACCTACTATTATTATTACCAATAATATGATCACTATTGACATTCTTAATTCTATGGAACCTCAAATCTTAATGCAAAGACACTCTCTTCTTTTCTTCAAATATCACAGCCCAAATAAGTGTGAGAGTTTTATTTTCATTAACTTTAGTTGTTTAATAATTCATTTCCACCAAATATGACAAACCTGTCCAAACAGGTACATGGAAGATGGCATTTTCAATGTGTGTATTCTTCTATGAAAGTCACCAGTAAGAAGTGCTTTGTGGGATTAATTGAATTTACCATTGGGCTCATCCATAAGATAAGATGCGTAGGAACATCACTGATTAAGTGCCAACTCAGGATTACCATGTGCTGTGCTGCATAGAAGCTCATTAATGCTCAGAACACCTCTGACTTCCTATCATTGATCTTATTTCACAGGTAAGGCATTAAGGCACAGAGGTCGATTTACCTACATAAGGTCATGTTATTTTGTACATGATAGAAAGAATATCTCCCCCAAATAAAATTAATGGGTTCTATTTATTGTATATTTTATTCCTATAAAAGGGTTCATATATAAGTCTCAGAAAGAGAAAGCACCAGCACTCCAAGTTCTAATCAAGAGCCAGGATGTTGAAGGTGACATTGAGACCCCGAAGTGCATCAGATCTCACCGTGTGCGGTACGTCCAGTCAGTCGCTGTTCACACTGTGTCTTTCAGAATAGCCTATTTTGGTCCCAAAGCCATCAGCAAACTTGAAATAACTGAACCATGTAACAAGAGCTTACAAAAAATAAAAAAGAAAGAAAGAAAGAAACGCTTCAGAGACAGGTGCCCTCCTTGTGACGGGACAACGTGCGAAACTCAACTCCAAAGGGGAATTCCTCAGGACTCAGAGGCCCAGGTCAGTTTCTCTTTCTGCCTTTGACTTTATCTCTTCTAGTGACTCAGCCTGTGATGTGAGTCAAATAAACCCATCCTGGGTTTATTTTTACTGTTTATTTTTGGCTTGGTTTTGGTAGGTCTTCTTTACTCAAATGCACACATAAATAAAAGGCCAATCTTAAGCTCTATTTTGGAAAAAATATGCAGTTGTGGGAAAGAGTGTCAGTTTTGAAGTCTCAAATCTAAGTGCAGTTCTAGCTCTGGCACTAACTATGTGATCTTCAGTCCATTCCTTAACATCTTTGGCCTAGGCTAAAGTATATGACAGGCATTTCACAGCATTATCATGAGAGACATTATTTAAAAATCAGGAGTTTTATATTCTCAGTGTGCTATTGAATGAATATTGATTTCCCACATTTATTTTCTGTTTTCTCTCAATGTGGACATAACTTGGTAGCCTTACCTTGAAAAAATAGTGACCTTAGAAGCAGAACATCTGATATTCTGTCCAGCCTCTGGATTTTCCTAACCAAATTCTTTTAGCAGGACAGGATGGTATAATGCATTTGAAAGCACACAAATGATAGTTTTTCTCTCCTGCAAGGTTGGATAACTCCTTCACCTGCACCTATCTCAGTTTGCTTCATAATAATGAGTGGTTAGGCCATCTGGTGTGGTAGCAAATAGCTCAGGCTATGGCTTAAAAATTCAGCTCAGACACTAAATGCCCACATAAGCTTGAATGAGAAGTCATGTGCCGGGTACTACTGGCAGCTTAGAGATGTTTAAGATGGCTCCTGTCCTTAAGGAGCTGCAGAGAAGTGCCTGGTCTGCAACTGGATAAAGCATTTTTTCAGTCAATAGGAATCATTTGGGGAGGTATTAGGAAGAAGAGTCAAGTTGTTCATCCAGAGATTTCCTCTTGGAAAATCTAGAAAAATGGGTAGTGAGGTGCCTAAAAAGCAAAATAATTGAGAGTGAGTTTTAGAAGTTGTTAGTCAGGCAGACGGGTATGTTCTCTTCTTTTGCTAGCCTTGGGACACAGGAGCACTGACTGAAGGTCAGACCCAAGCCTTAGCTTGTTCTTGAATAAGCAAGAGCTCTGGAGCAAGTCAAAACCATAATTCTGAGTTTGCCTCGTCTTTTGCAAAAGGGAGATGACCACTGGGTGTGGCGATGCCTGCCTGTAACCCTAATACTTGGGAGGCTGAAACAGGAGGGTCACAAGTTCGAGGTCAGCCTCAGCAACTTAGTGACACTTCAGCAACTTAGCCAGACCCTGTTTCAAAAATTTAAAGGAGATGGGGGGCTGTGGGTGTAGCTTGGAGGTAGAATGTCCCTGGGTTCAATCTCTAGTACCAAAAAAATAAGGGTGATGCCTATGAAACATTATGACTAGAAAAAACTGTGGAAAGTCATAATAAAAAATTAATAATTAATATCTATTAATGACAATAGTAAGTAATATGCATTATTTAACATCTGTGCTGGTTATTTTAAATGAAGCCTATTAAGAAACCTCACTGCAAGTTGCATTAGCACATGATTATAAATCCAGTTAAGAAACTGGGAATCTAAAACAAACATATAAGATAGTGGTCCAGGAAGCGGCTGGAGAGAGAGCCGTTGACATTCTAAGTTTTTATTAGCTTGAGCATGTAAATATCTCCCTGCACCTCAGGAAGACTGTGTGGAGCTGGGATGAATCACAGAGAACTCTGGGACTCCAAAAGCCAAGCTGAGTGACCCTAGAACTTGGGAGAAGATTCTGTCTGCTACTGCCTTAGGCAGAGGAGTCTTGGGGTACCTTAGGCAGTCAAGGGCAGCTTATAAAGGGCCTCTCCGAATTAATGAGATCTTCGATGATAACTCTCAATTGTTGTGAATAAAACTTCCATAGGTGTGCCCACCAATGTGCTTACATGTGCAAAATTAAGCATGGTTAAAAGCAAGTTTAATAGTATTAGGATGATACCTGCCAGATGAGACATGAAGCTGAGTTGGCTGAACAACCCAGGGAAGCATAAGCTATACGTGCCTTGGGTAAGCAAGAAGCGAAGCATGGTGAGCAGCTGGCACCCAAGAACTTCACCTTGCAAGAGCTAAGCAAGAGCAGCCCATGGTACTTCAGCAGCAGCCTGGTACCCAACTGCAAGGGCCAGGTGCTCTGGATTAGAGGTCCTTTCCATAGTTATTGATGATTTTTGAGTATATTTGACATTGGAGTATTGATGACTTTTAAGTATTTTGATGCCAAAGTTCAAGAGCCAAGTGGTCTGGATGCAGTGGTTCTTTCTGTAGTTATTGATGTAGGACTTTTGAGTATTAAATACCTTCACATTCAGCAACAAAAATTCTTGCATTGACTTCACTCTGCTTCTTCACCAGGGCTTGGAACCACAGAGGTGGGAAGGACAAAGAAAGAGCCCTTGCCATGGCTCCCTTCTAGCCATGTTGGATCTATTTGTTATCTATTGCTGTGTCACAAAACTAGTCCAAGATGTGGTGGCTTTCAAGAGTACAGAGTTAGTGTCTCACAGATTTGGGGGACAGGGATGCAGGAATGACTTGACTGTGTTCTCTGCGGTAGGATCTCTTATAAGTCTGTGATCAAGGTACTGAGAGCCTGCAGGCTCAGAGCGGGAGGATGACTTCCGAACTCACTCAGGTGGCTTCCTGTGACTCCTCAGGAGCTGGGGCCAGAGGCGTCCCTTAGCTTCTTGCCACTCCACTGAATCTGTAGAGCATCTCACAGCATGAAAACCTACTTCATCCAGAAGAGCAAGTGAGGAGCTGAGAGGGTTGCCAACCAACGAGAGAGGGAGCTAGCAAGACAGACAACAGCCTTTATGACCTCATCATGGAAGTCACATCTATCACTCCTGTTAGGCCCCATTCATCAGAAACAATTATTCATTATTACCCACGTGCAGAGGAGGGGAACATACTCAGGCTTGGGTGTCAGAAAGCAGGGGTCCTTGGGAGCCACTTTAATCAGCTGCCTGTCTTAGTTCATTCAGACTCCTCTGATAGAAATGCCATACCCCTAGCAGGGCGCGGTAGCCCATGTCTGTAATCCCAGTACTTGGGAGACTGCGATAGGAGGATCTCAGATTCGAGGACAGCCCCAGGGCTGTCCATGTTTCAAAATAAAAATAAGCCAGGTGTGGTGGCACACACCTATAATCCCAGTCCTTGGGAGGCTGAAACAGGAGGATCGCAGGTTTGAGGACAGTCTCAGCAACTTAGAGACACTTGTTTAAAAATAAAAATAAAAATAGGGATAGGGGTATGGCTCAGAGGTAGAACACCTCTGGGTTTAATCCCCAGTACCCCCCCATACACACACACACACAAATGCCACACCCCGTGTAGCTTATAGATGACAACCAGTTACCTCTCACAGCTCTGGAGGCCCTGAGTCCAAGATCAAAGCTCCAGTGGATTTGGTGTCTGTTGAAGGGAGGAGCCCTCATGACCTAATTATCTCTCCAAAGTCCCTACCTTAAATACCATAACTATTGGTGTTAAGATTCCAACATACGAACTTGGGAGGACCCTCGCACTGCCTGGCACATCTGATGTAGAAAAGGTCGGATTTTATGGATTCTGGTCCCATTTCTCACTATCTAATTTCTTTTTTTCATCCACCCTGTGATTCTAATGCTATGAATGTTCCTGGCCAACACTATTTAGCCTTGTTCCTACTTTCTCCTACACCTTTTTTTTAAAAAACTGTTTTGTTGTTGTTCTGAAAGTCTTTATAATAGTGAAAACAACAAAAAATAAAAACAAAAAGCAAAGCAAAAAAAGTCAACAAAAAAATGTCAGTTTTCAAAGTTAGCCCTAATTCTAATCCAAATACTTACACTGTATGTAAATTAAGGAAAAATATTTCAATTTTTAATTTTCAATTTGTTAAATTGCTTAATAGTTCTACTAAGCAACATAGTATAGTGGTTATCATAACAAGATTTGGAATTTGATGTTCTGGATTGGATACTTACTAGCTCTCTGATTTCCTAGCAGTATTTCATCGTGAAAAATTACATTATTGTCTTTGTAAAAACTTCATAACTCACTAAAACTTATAATGTATTTCCAATTTATAAATGAAAAAAACGAGGCTTAGAGAAGTTGAGGTCTTGGCAAAATTCTTGGCAGCCAGCAAGTGCTTAACAAATTGTGGCTATTAGTTTTAAGTTTTAATTTTTTCTAGTAGGCCAATTTCATATGAAATGTATAAAATTATATGCATGAAGCCATCTAAGTCAATGATTGGTTGAAACAGGTATTTTCTTAGATTCCTTTTAGCAATTCAGGGGTGTGCTCCAGAGAAAACATGTCTGGGCTCAAACACTGTTACTATTTCTCAGCTGTAAAACATACGAGAAATAAGTAAAGCCTGAGCTGTGGAGTTTATCTTTTTGGCTTCAAATTTCAAGTCTGTCACTTAAGCTCTTGGTGGCTCAGTTTTATTCATCTGTAAAATGGATATAGTAGCACCTACTTCTTTTGTTTGTCTTGAATACTAAAAAAATAATAATTTTCAGTACTTAATACAGGAACTAATACAAATAATAATCACTAAATGTTATCCATGATGATTCCTTCAGATCTCAGAATGACCAGCACTTATATGAACAATTGTAAATCCTGTGTTTAGACTTGTTTGGTTAGAACTGTAATCCCCAAGGCAGTATATGAAGAGCTATTATGGATTTTATGGGAATTGGTGCCCTTATAAAATGATTTGATGGAGAGAGTTGGTCCCTTTTTTTCCCTGCCATCCCATCTGCCTGGTGAGAACACAGAATTCTTCCCATCCAGAGGATGCAGCAAGAGGATGCATCTTGAAAGCAGAGATGAGTCCTCACCAGACATTGAATCTGCTGATGCCTCGATCTTGGAATTCCCAGTCTCCAGAATTGTGAGAAATACATTTCTGTTCTTTATAAAGTATCCAGTCTCGGGTATTTTGTTATAGCAGCAAATTCAAAGTGAGACAGGCTAATAGTCAACTCTTAATAATTAAGTGAGATGAGACAAGCCATTTTCAATGTCTGTTCTACATTTTCCTCGTCTTCCACCATGTTGAGTCAGTTTCTTTAGTGATAATTAAGACCACACACAGTTCTGGAGCAGAATTCATTATTTTTTAAAATTGTCTTCCTCCTTCCCTTTCTTCTGCCATCTTTTCCTTCTTCCCTCCCTCACTTCTTTTCTTCCATGTGAATTCCATAGCTGATATATATGCACAATAATGATATACTCTTCCCAACTTTGGATCAAATCAACACACAGTGGATCATTTCACTAAACTACATTTTTTTAAACTAATGGAATATTTGTTATGCATCACAGTCACAGGTTATGTTGATCTTTTTATAGTGTACTTTGATTGGTCACCAAGGTTTACATGTTATGCTCAGCTTTCAGATGAAAGAGTTAGGACTACAGAATGCCATGAACATGTCCGAGAACTCAAGCAGGGAGGTGCAGATCTCCGTGACCATGACTCATTCAGAGTGCTCTCTTCTTTAACATTTTGGGTAGTATAGTGCCTATGTTCATAGAAGCCGCCATGCAGTGTACCAGATTTAAAGATGCTTGGTCAAATAAAATAAACATCTTAAGTGAATGGATGAGTTGATATCAGAATAAAGGAATAAAGGCTGGGCAGTAGTGGTAAGAAGGTAAGTTTCCAGGGGGTAGAGTGCACTATCCATATGTATTGACCTGACAGGATGGAGAAGAATTTCACTGATACTTGATGTGAACAGCTGCCTGGATTTGAATGAGCAAAATATGCATACAGATGGGTTAGATTATTTATGAGTATACATGGAACAGTCATAAAAATTAATCATGTTCTACTAAATTATAAAATAAGCAATCTCTGCAATGTCAAAGAACAAGTCTGATACAGACAACATTGTTGGGCCACACAATTAAGTTAAATATAAATCACAATATACCAGCAGTTGCATGAATCTTGCTGATGATGCTCTTGGCAGTATGTGTACACTTATTGAGACCTCACAATGACTCTGTTTTGTGGATAATGAAAATGAGGCCTAAACTAAGAAACTGAGGGTTTGTCCAGGGTTTGATGTAGCTGAGGAACTGAAAAGTTAGAATTCAAATGCAGGTAGTCTGCCTCTAAGCACTCTAGTTATAGCTACTCAATCACAATCGCTTTAAACTTCTGTATTTAGTAATTTAAAACACACCACACAAGCCAGGCATAGTGGCACACACCTGTAATCCCAGTACTTAGGAGGCTGAGACAAAAGGATCGCAGGTTCAAGGCCATCCTCAGCAACTTAGTGAGACCCTGTTTCAAAATAAAAAATAAAAAGGGCTGGGGGTGTAACTCAGAGGTAAAACACCCCTGGGTTCAATCACCAGTACCAAAAGAAAGAAATAAACTAAGCTTCTAAATTTAAAAATTATAATATAATGAAAGAGATGAATGAAGGAAATGAGAACTATGAGAGTACAAATTGATGACCAAAAAATGTCACCAGAAGAAATATTGGCACTCAAAATTAAAACAAGTTTCTGGTAAAATTACTCAAAGAAGGTAGAGATAACATAATTTTAAAATATTACTAATTGGGAAAGGAAGATGGCGGAATAGCAAGAAGAGGTGTCTCGCCCGTGCTCCGAGTCGGGGCTCGGCAGGTGGGAAGACTGCTTCCTGACAAGAAAACAAGGGCAGCTAAAACTCAACAAAACAATGGGAGACAAAGTGCAGCGGAATGCGAGGCAGTGGAGAGAGCGGAGGGCGGTAGGGAGCGCAAAGCATTTCACCTGGTAAGCAGAGAGCGGAGACAAAGACGCCATCTTGGCTAAGCCACGCCAGCACTGCAGTTCCTGGAATTTTCCAGCAAAGAAACAGCTGATTCTTGTGAAACCAGCGATTATAGTCCACCATCAAAAGCAGTGGACATTGAACTATGATGAAATCCACTTCGAACCAGATCCACAGAACCCAGGTGAGTAAGATGAAGGGAAGAAGCATGTTGCCGGCACTCCGAAACTCAGAACTTGGCTGTCGGGAAGACTGATTCTTAACAAGAAGAGTGGGGAGGGGAGGAGGCTGCGGGGCTGGGGTGGTAGCTGCGCCCGGCACAGAGCCCACAAAGAGGATGAGGAGGAAGGTGCTGCTGTGGCTGTGGCCGCAGAGCTCTGGGCACTGGCTGCCGCTGAGCCCAGCACAGAAACAGCTCACCACTCCCCAGCACCCTCTCCTGCCCGCACCCTGGCTCCCAGAGGTCTTTCAATCATTTTTAAAAATATATTTGGGCAGGGCCCATGCGAACACTAGGCCCACAGCCTGAGAACTGTGTGCAGATGCAGCAGGGCCCATCTATTGGCCCCGCGCCGGAGCACCCCCAGCTCCAGCAGATGGCGATTGCATCCAGCCCGTGCTCCTGCGGGAAGAGGTGACCTGGCTCCAGGAAGCAGATGAAGGAGATGTTGGCCGAGGACATGGAGGAGTCTCAGGGCAGCAAGGCTGCCGAGGTCCTCTCGGACATGGAGCTCAGGGTCTAGTTGGCACAGAAGAAGCAGAAGCTGGCCAGAGCCAAGGAGGCCTTACAGGGGAGAACCGAGATGATGGGAAAGAGAGAGGCAGCATGTCGCTGGCACTCCAACAGTAAGAGCTTGGACGGCAGGAAGACTGCTTCTTGACAAGAAGAACAGAACAGCCAAAACTCAACAAAATAATGAGAGCCAAAGTGTAGAGGACTGTGAATCAGTGGACGGAGCGGAGGGCGGTAGGAATCTCAAAGCATCTCACCTGGTGAGCGGAGAGTAGAGACAAAGGCGCCATCTTGGCTGAGCCACCCCAGCACCGCAGCCCCCAGAATCCTCCAGCAAAGAAACAGCTGATTCTTGTGAAACCAAAGATTATAGTCCACCATCGAAAGCGGTTGATATTGGACCATGATGAAGCCCAAGTTGAACAAAATCCACACCTACAATGGTGGCGACTGCAAAGGTGGGACGTGAACCTCAGCCCCCACCAAGAAAGTGACACGGAGAGACATGGAAGAGGCAGCCAGGCGTAGGAGCACCCCAAAACCGAGAAAAAAAGAGCGGGTGAAACATGGCCCCCCTGGAGTAGCCTAGCACTGGCACAGAATACCACAGCACTGAAGACCTGGATGAACACAGCATGGCCCCCTGGAACAGCTCAGCAATGAAAATGCGGGGCTACACCTACACCACAGCTCCTGGAGACCAACAGCAAACAGACAGCATATCCTTGTGAAACCAGCAACTATAGACCACCATTGAAACCGATCAACTCCGGAACATGATGAACCCAAAATCAATCCAGACCCACACCTACAATGGTGATGATTTCAAGGGATAGGCCGTGAGCCTCTGCCCCTGCAACAAGTGCGATGAGGAAAGACAAACAAGAAGAAGTGGCCATACACAGGAGCAGCCCAACTCAGAGAACAGGAGCCAGTAAGCCACATTCCCCATGAGCAGCCCAACACCATCCTGGAACACCCCAGAACTGAGGACATATGTAGATGAGACATGGCCCCCTCCCCAGTGGCCCAGCACAGAAAACGGGCAGGTCAGCCCCAAGCCCTGCCCCCAAAGAACCCCCTTCCCACACTGGGGATGCGGGGTGGGCAAACCTTCAGCCCCACTCCCTGAGACTCCTGGCGCTGGGGACACGAGATGGGCGAGCCCTTGGCCCTGCCCCCAGAGAACCCCTCCCCCCAGCACAGGGAACTCAGGGCAGGTGAGCCCTTGGCCCTGCCCCCAGAGAACCCAGTACTGGGGACCTGGGGCAGATGAGCCTTTGGCCCCGCCCCTGGAGAACCCCTCCCCCCAGCGCTGGAGATGCGGGAAGGGTGAGCCCTCAGCCCCGCCCAAAGAGAACCCTTCCCCCCGGTGCTGGGGACGCAGGGCGGGTGAGTCCTTGGCCCCGCCCCCAGAAAACCCTTCCCCTCCACGCTGGGGATGCAAGGCAGGTGAGCCCTCGGCCCCGCCCCCAAAGAACCCCTACCCCCAGCACTGGGGACACGGGGAGTGTGAGCCCATGGCCCTGCCCCCCAAAGATCCCCCAGCACTGGGGACATGGGATGGGTGAGCCCTGGGCCCCACCCCTGGAGAACCCCAGCACTGGGGACATGGGGTGGGTGAGCCTTCAGCCTTGCCCCCAGAGAACCCCTCCCCTTGGTGCTGTCAACACAGGGTGGGTGAGCCCTTGGCCCCACTCCCAGAAACTCCCTGGTACTGGGGGCGTGAGGCAGGCGAACCCTCAGCCCCACCCCTGGAGAACCCCTCCCTATGGCACTGAGGACTCACAGCAGGCACTGGGGATGCAGGGCAGTGAGCCCTCAGCCCCCACCCCTTGAGAACCCCAGCTCTGAGGACATGGTGAGGGTGAGCCCTTGGCCCCTTCCCAGAGAACCCCTCCCCCCAGTGCTGTTAATGTGGAGTGGATGAGCCCTTGGCCCTGTCCCTGGAGAACCCCTCCTCCCAGCCCTGGGGACGTGGGGCAGATGAGCCCTTGGCCCCGCTCCCAGAGACTTCCTGGTGCTGAGTACGTGGGGCGGGTAAGCCCTCAGCCACGCTCCCAGAGAACCCCCTCCCCACGGCATGGCACTGAGGACACAGAGCGGGTGAGCCTTGGCCCCACCCCTGGAGACACCCCCCCACTGGCGCTGAGGATGCGGGGCCAGTGAGCCCTCAGCCCCCACCCCCAGGGAACCCCTCACCCAGGCTCTGGGGATGCGAGGTGGGTGAGCCCTTGGCCCACTCCCTGAGAACACCTTCCCCCGTACTGGAGATGCAGGGCAGGTGAGCCCTCAGCCCTGCCCCCAGAGAACCCCTCCACGGAGACTCCCATGGGGCGGGAGAGCCCTGGGCCCCGCCACCAAAGACCCCCAGCGCTGGGGACGCAGGGTGGGTGAGCCCTTGGCCCTGCCCCCAGAGAACCCCTCCTGCTCTGGGGACGCGGGGTGAGACAGCCCTGGGCCCCACCCCCAGAGACACCCAGTGCTGGGGACGCAGGGTGGGCGAGCCCTTGGCCCCACCCCCGGAGAACCCCTCACCCTGGCACTGGGGGAGGCGGGGGTGGGTGAGAACTGGGGAGGGCTAATTGACCGATAAATGCATGTATACGTCAACCACCCTGAAATGCTTCAAGATGTATGTTTGCAATACACTAATAAAAAAAATTACTAATTAAAAATTAGTGTTTAGAAAGGATCTAGAACTATAGGTGCTATGGTGATTAAAATCACAAACAGTATTCATGAGTATTAAGGATTATGAAGGAAGCATGCTAACAAATTTTAAAATTTAGGTAAAAAAAGAAAAATTTTAATGTGTGCATATATATGTATATATAGATATGAGTGCACGAATATATTATGTATATGCTTACATATGAATCATATGCACATGCATATATTTTATATATATGAATTTCCAAAACTGTCTAAAGAGGTAAAGAAAATCTCAACGATCTCATTACCTATAAATGTAAAAATAACCGTAAAAGAAAAAATAATCCTATTATTT
The DNA here is from genome assembly GCA_004027185.1 of Glis glis. Taxonomy (NCBI): domain Eukaryota; kingdom Metazoa; phylum Chordata; class Mammalia; order Rodentia; family Gliridae; genus Glis; species Glis glis. The sequence goes on from PVJS01004031.1 coordinate 57,976, forward strand.
TATAATAAATCATTATTTAACATTTCCTCAAAGATAATACCAAACCCTATGGTCTTACATAATCCTAAGTAAATGTTAACAAACAGCATAGAGTTTGGCATAAAAATATGTCATGACTAAATCAGATTTATTCAGCAATTTAACATTAGATTATTTATTTGTTTGTTTGTTTGTTTGCTTATTTATTTGTTTATTCATAGTACTAGGGATTGAGCCTGGGGCATTCTACCTCTGAGTTACCCTCCAGCCCTTTTTATTTTTTATTTTGAAATAGGGTCTCGCTAATTCCTGAGGCTAGCTTTGAACCTGCGATCCTCCTGTCTCAGCTTTCCTAGTACTGGGAATATAGGAGTGAGCCACTGAACCTGGCATAGATGATTTATTATTGTAATTCACGACATTAATGTATTAAAAGAAAAAAATGGTATTAAAAGAAAAAAATGGTTATATCAAAAGATGCAGATTAAATTATTATATAAGCATACAGTTTGAAAAACAATACAAATGACCAATTTATAAATCTAGAATACTCACTGTTATCATAATGACCAACATTTAAACTCTTTTTGTTATGCTCACTCTTTTAGCAGTATACTTTATTCATTTAAACCTCACATCACACAAATTTTCTGAATATGAATCTGATATATAAATAAATATGAAAAACTCTATTTAAAAGAGAAAAAATACAACATCTGGGAGCAGAAATTTCTCAGATTAGGAAGTAGCAGAGCTCGATAACATATTTCAAAAGATGTTTAGTGTCATAATTCACCAAATACATGCAAATTAAGAGCAAAAAGATAATACATGTTTGCCAGATTGATGCAATTTTTTAAATGTCTTCCACTATCAAGTGTTGATGAGGATGTGAAAAAGCAGGAATCTTACCCAATGCTTAGGGGAGTAGACATTTTACAAAGAATTCAGGCAACTACTGGGCAGTTGACCTGCCAGTTTAAACTTGCAGTTGTATCCCACCCCACAAGACAGCAGAGCAATTAGTAGATGCATAAACCAAAGAACCCCTGCACCATGGAATATGCACAACATCTATAGAACTATGAATGCCGATAGTAATACCAACAGTGATCATCACACTGGTACTGGCAGCTAGCATGTTCCTAGGTGCAGTGTTCCCAAATCATAGGCACCATCAAGATCACCCAGAGGACGTGTGCAAACACAGCTGGCTGTGCCCCACTCCCAGAGTGACCGATTTAATAGATATAGGGCGGGGCCTGAGGATCTGCATCTTTAACCAGCTCCCTGTTGCTCCTGATGCTGCTGGTCCAGGTGAGACACCCCAACACCATAGACTCAGTTCACTGGGACCATCACCATCCTGAGTGTTCTACATGCATCAACTTCAACAGTACTCACAAGGGTTGCACAAAGCTGACGAAGTAGATCCCTATTATCATCTCCTTTTTACCCACAGAGAACGGTAGAGTGAGCTGCCCTAGGCCATACAACACTTTGTGGGGTGGAACTAGGGAACTCAGGGAGATTGGCCCTGAGTCTGCATGATTCACCAAAACACTTGGTGATATCTGGCTAGACAGGTGGGAAAATGCATTTCAACTAGAGACAACATTAAGCAGAAGCTTGGAATATGGGCCATTCGGACTTGTCTGGGGACTAGAGATAGGGCTAGAGGATGCTAATATAGCACTTTTGAGTCAGGGATAAGACTTGAAAAGTTGAAGAAGGTAGCACTTTTGTATCACAAAGGGCTTTGTTTTCCAGATAAAAGCCTCTTTATCCTGAAGTTTACAGGAGCCACGGGGGTTCAGGCAAGGCTATCCAGGATTTATTTTGGCTTTAACACACAGGTCTTGTGCAATGGCTTGGAGGGACAGATTGGAAGAGGAGTATTACAGGCTCTAGCGGACGCTGCTTGCTTGATAGTCCCACCATGGAAGGTTGTTGCTTCGGGCAGCTCCCTGAAAATTATTCCGTGGTTCCTTCCATGGAAGGTCGCTGCTCCAGGCAACTTCCTGACAATAGTCTCACATGAAAATGACACGGAGTCAGATATAATAATTTGAAGAGAATTATATTTAATATTTGGGGGGTTGGGGAGGAGTTAGATGACAATTCTCCTGGCCATCAGCAGCCAGCATTCCTTTTTTTTCAGCCTGGTAATGCCTATGTTTATTTGCCTGATTTGCTCATTCCACAATGTGTACACATATCGAAGCATCACATCGTACCCCATAAGTATATACAATTATCCATAAATAAAAATAAAATTTAAAAATATAGTCATTAGTCATGAGCTACTTAAATAAAGATTGCTAATAACACTGAGAAGGGTTTAAACAAAGCAAATGGCAAGGAGGTCACGATTTAAGTTTAGGGTTACAGGCTGAGTTTTAGGAAAAGGCAGTCAGGAGCTAGGGTTAAGGTGTGGCAATCACAAGTTAAGTTTAGGGAGTGTCAAGGTAAACATTTCAGGAAGAACAGGAGGTCACCAAAGTCCACCTTTCGGTTCCATCCAGTCCAAGGAAGCTTGTCTGCTTGCAGACAATTTCCACTAAGCATGTACCGTGTAGATGGTTAAGCCGGTCTGAAATGGTGATCTCATTGCATGGAGTAAGATGGCTCTTCACTGGAGGGAGGGGGCTGACATTGGAGAAAACATGCTTTGTTGGGTCTGAGGTCCCTGTTGGAGATCTTGGAAACTTTCCTCTTAAAAAGAAGCACAGCTTACAATGGCTTCCAACTCAAGCAGCCTGGCAGACCTGGTGTGGATCCCAGCTCTGATGCTAATCGCCTATGAAGGCTTCAGCATTTATCCTCTCTGGGCTCAGGTACATGTTGTGGTTGGTACATAAGTTCATTTAACAGATGTGGAGAGTCACCTTCGGTGTGACGCCTATGGAAACTGACACAAATTACTGCCCTGGTGTTTATATTCGAGAGGGGAAGTTAATTGCGAAAGAAAGACAGAATATGCCATCAGTGGCCACATGGTCAGCTACAAGACCCAGAAATCACAGAGATGTCAGATGGGCTGTAGATTGAAATGATCTGTCCCCAAGGTTTCCCAGCCTAGAAGCTGCAACCCTCTCAGGCAGAGATCGGCCTTAATATCTGCAGGCCCACAACAATGTCTCGTACACAGACCCACAACCAATATCCAATAAAGATTGCAAAACAAAGCATTAAGTGTTTTCACTCCTGAAAAATGCTGACTCTGAGAAGCACTCTGTGCTGGTGACAGGGACAGTTGGCGGTACCTTATCATCTAGCTGGCATGGGCTTGTGCCGCTTCCACACTTACTAACAAAATTCCAATGGCCTACTTAGCTTCCAAGCCAAAATAAGGAACCCGCTCTGTATGTACAACATACTGGGCTATAAACCATGAAGGTTTCTCTCTAACCTACTAACAAAATCACCAAAACATCACTGTAATTTGTGGGATAATGCAGTGCCTTCAAAGTGGATAATTTCTTCATACATTTGTTGACAATGTGCACTTGTGACATCTCATTATTTTCGAGCCTGCATTCTTCCTGGTGCAACCTAGTTGCAACAGTGCCACAGCATGTCGGAAATCAGCTTAATTTTTCTCTCCCAAAATTGCAAGAGCAGCAGCTGCTTTGAAGAGTGGTGATCCAATTCATTCTTGCCACAAGCCTAGAATATAGGTGCTACCATTATCTCTGTTATGCAAATGAGGAAACAGAGGCACAGAAGGGGTTAAATAAGTGAGTGGGAAAACGGCTGTGAGAATAAAGCCTCACAATGGTTGCTCTTGATTTCCCAGGTTCAGAGCATCTTCACCCCTGTGTTCTCCTTTGGCATCTCTTGAGGCTCTCAAATGGCTTCCTGCTCATGTTACTGACTTTCTTAATGACTAGTGGGGTCAGTGAAATGTAGAAGACAGATTTAGCTATTGTTTATTGAGCAACTATGACATACCAACACTTGATTTTTTTTTTTTTGTGGTACCGGGGATTGAACCCAGGGGCGTTCTACCTCCGAGCTACACCCCCGGCCCTATTTTTTATCCTTTATTTTGAAACCGGGTCTCACGAAGTTGCAGAGGGCCTCACTAAGTAGCTGAGGCTGGCCGCGAACCCGGATCCTCTGGTCTCCGCCTCCCAAGTACTGGGATTACAAGCATGCGCCACCACGCCCAGCCCCAACACTTGATTTTAAAAATTGGATTTTTTTCCCTCACACTAATCCCAGAAAACAAATGATCTTCTAGTGTCTGCATCTCCAGTTTGAAGATGAGGAATCAGAAGCTCAAAAATGCTCAGTGACTTGGTCAAGTGACAAAACCGTCAACTGACTGAGATGGGACTGTAACTCTGTGTTTGGCTCCAGGTGCTGCTCCCTTTTGGGTGAGAGAGAATGTGCCCAGTGGGTGGAGAGCCAGCTCTTTCTTGTGTCATTCTCCATTGTGTTGCTGGACCAAGTCAACCCACTGTGATAGGTAGCATGCCTGATAGACAGCGGATCAAAACCTCTCTGAAGAACTGCATTCATTCAGATTCAATTCCCTTGCAGGTCACCAAACTGATCACTTTAAAGTGACATTTATCAATGAATTATTGAAGGATGTTTTGTTCATTAAATCAGGCTTTCTATCACAACAGCACTTGTAGGAAATTTCTTCCAAGCCTTACTACTAGAAAAAAGAAACACATACCTCCAATAATCAGCTTGTTCTTTGCTTTATATGATGATATCTGTAGTCTTTTGTTGTTGCTGTTGTTTCTCTCCTTCTTCTTCTTCCCCTTCTTCTTCCCCTTCTCCTCCTTCTTCTTCTTCTTCTTCTTCTTCTTCTTCTTCTTCTTCTTCTTCTTCTTCTTTTCTTCTTTTGTAGTAATTATTGAACCCTGAACCTGGAACATGCTAGACAAGCACTCTATCACTGAGCTACATCCTCAGACTATTTTATTTTGAGACAGAGTCTTGCCCAGGCTGGCCTTGAACTTGCTATCCTCCCACCTCAGCCTCCTGAGTAGCTGGGATTACAGGTGTGTACCACCACTGTGCCTTGTTCTGGGATTCTTTTAAATTCTTGTCTTTGCCTCTTAGCTTCGACAACTGATATATTCAAAACTGATTTTCAACAAGTGCACAAAAACAGAACCGTAACAACCATTTGCTCAGCTTTTAGTAACGAGCCGTTCGAGTGTGAACCAACAGTTCAGGATATTTTCCTATCCTCATTTTTCTTTTGTCCTAATTTCCTCATTCACAATATGTTATATCCTTTAGATAATTCTATAAACGACCTCAATATCCTTTTGGCATTTGGCTGGGTTAAATATCCAAAGAAATAATATTTTCCTAAGAAACAAGCCAGTCTAGGATTGAGGTGGCATTTCCTGGAAAGTGTCCTGGAGACAGAGCCTGTATGACAGTGCTGGCAGCGATAAACTTGGACAGAAACACTGCTGTCCCTCTTCACAGGTGAAGAAGCTCAATGTTAGCAAGATGGGAGTGTGCTCAAAGTCACCAATGGGGAAGGGGTGAACTAGGGTCCCACCCCAGGTTTGTCTGCCTCCAGGTACCACCGTTTCCACCACTAGGCTAAACCGGCCCTGTAAGTGGAGTAGATTCAACTCCTAAAGGGAGCTGAGCTGGAGGACAAGGCAGGGCAGCGGGAAGGGTCACTGAGTTTCCTACAGGTCCCTGTGTTCAATTCCGTGGCTTTCAGCCCCCTGAGATGGACGACGTGACCTGCTAATATGTACTGTGTTCTCTGCCCTGCAGAATGGCTAATTAAAGAAGGAGGGAGTCTATGAACTCTGCAAAGTCCTGCTCCATGGCTGCTGTGTGGAGGCTTCCCCAGGGAGGAGCCCAAAGCCTAGCCTTGCGTGGGGGGTCAGCACACTTTTAGCTGCGTTGGCCCCATTGAAGAATGAATAAGGCCTGGCTCAAATGGCGTCAAAGGCAATTGTCCCCAGTACCCAGGAGAGAAGGGGAAATCTGGTGGCAGCCGGGGATGTGGCCCAAGTTAACTTTCTGAGGTCAGGCAAGCTGGCGCTACTGCCTGTGCAGCCGGGAGGGCTGTGTCACCTCCCCTTTCTCTTTCGAACTTGCAGTTAATTTTCAAAACAATGGATGTCCGTTGCAAAGAAATGAGAATATGCAGAGAGGGAAAAATATATTAAAATCTGCATTATCTTATTATCCCAGATGATTACTATTATCACATCATATCCTTCTAGATCTTTTCCTATGTTAATACAATTACAAGATAATAAAAAGAAGAGAATTCTATTGCATCTGCTCTTCCAAGGACAGTTATTTTTCTTTAAAATTACACTGTGAGCATCCTTCATGTCAAAACCTTTTCCAATACAGGGAGGCTAGAGATCAGCGCCTCCTGCCTTCTGTTCCCTCACCCACCCCGACCTTTTGCATTTTGTCTTAACAGTCTAAGTAACCAAACAGAATGTAGTGGACTTTTAATCAGAGAAGGAATCTTCTCGATTATTGCTTTGACAGGCCAGTCTCAGTTACACACCACCGCCTGGCTGCTGCAGGCATCTGAACATGAAGTTCTTCCGTGTCCACACCATGGGAAGTGTCTGGACACTATAGGAGCTTTCTATTGTGTCTGTAACAAAGGGCCATGTACTTACGGGCTTACATCAACATGTGGTTATTATCTTATGGTTCTGTGGGTCCTGGATGTCACGGGGCTAAACTCGTGGGTCACCAGGGCTTCTCCAGACCACCTGCATTTCTTGTCTCGATGTCTCTCCCCATCTTCAAGGCCAGCAAAGTGGCATATGTCTGATCCTCCTCCATCATCTATCAATCACCTCTTGTTTGCTGATCCCAGCTGGGAAGTTTTCCACGTTTAGAGATTTACATGATTAGATTGAATCCATCCAGATAACCCAGGATAATTTCTCCATTTCAAGATCTATAACCTTAATCACATCTAAAGTCCTAGATTCTGGGGATTAGATTGGGGACATCTTTGGAGGCCAATATTTTCCCTACAACACACGGTACACCATCTTATCGCTATAGAGCTATCATTTATTTAACCAGTCTCCTATTGATGTGCATTTACACTGCTGCCAACATTTTTGCTTCATAATCAATCCCTCAGTAAAAAACTATTATAACTAAATCTTGGTTTCAGTTTAATTGTTTCCTTAAAGGAAATTACTAAGAGCAGGAATACTAGATTAAAGCACATGCCCATTTTTAAAGCATTGTTCTGAACAGCAAGGATTCATTAGTGCACAAAACAAAGACAGCCCTTTCAGGAGCAGCGTTCCTAGTCTATGGGACTCTGGTGGTTAATTGTATTATAGCAAGAGTTCAACTACTTCCTGTGCTGATTTTTCAATTCCTTTTCATCAACTCATATCTGTTCTTTAAGAAACCAGCTCTCTTCATTCTTTTCTTTCTCCTTTTTCCTGTCCTTTTTCCCTTCTTTACTTTCTTCTTCCTTACTTACTAGTATTTTTAAAATATATTTATTTTAACATATAGAAGGCAATCAACTAAGCTATAACATAGAGCAAATGCATTTTTCTTACACTCAAAAAGCCAAGGCTCAAATCCAGTTTTGTCAAGTATTAGCAGTATGAATTTGGAGATGGAACCAGATCTTTATAGACCCGTGTTAAAAACAGAGGCATCCCATGAATTGAACAATTTTTAAATCTCTATACATGTATTATCTGAGTGACTTCTCACAAAAACTCCCATGAGTGAAATACTCTTAAGAATGCTATTTTACAAATTAGGAAACTGAGGCACAGAGAGGTTAAGTAATGAAGGTCACATAGCTGAGAATGATCGGAGGCAGTCTGACCCTAGAGTCTACACTTACGACCTTCTTGATCCTTGTTACAGGTTGACTTTCCCTCTCCCCGCAAAAGTATGTCGAAGTTCTAATCTCCAGTATTTCAGAATGTGACTTCATTTGGAAATAAGGCCATAGCAGGTGTAACTCATTAAGGCACAGTTATGCTAGAGCAGGGTGGACCCCTAATCCAACATAACCAGTGTCATTGTAAGAAGAGGACATTTTAGCTGGGCAAGGTGGCACACACCTGTAATCCCAGTACTTGGGAGGCTGAAACAGGAGGACCTTGAGTTTGAGGCCAGCTCAGCAACTTAGTGAGGCCTTCAGCAATTTAGCAAGACCCTGTTTCAAAATAACATTGGGCTGTAGATATAGTTGGGAGGTAGAATGCCCCTGGGTTCAATCCCCAGTAACACACACACTAACACACACACACACACACACACACACACACACACACGGGAAAAAAAGAAGAGAAAATTTGGACACACACATGCAAAACACAACATCAAGATGAAGGCAAATATCAGGGTGATGCTTCCATAAGCCAAGGAAAGACAGATTTCCTATAACCACAGAAACTACGTGAGATAAAGGAGGATTCTCCTCTACAGGTTTCAGTGAGTGTGGTCCTTCCAACATCGTGATTTCAGAGCCTTAGCCTCAGACCTGTGAGAGCACATATTTCTGATGTTTTAAAGCACCTAGTATTTGGTGCTATGTTATGGCAGACCTAAGAAACTAATATGATCCTCCTCTACACTGCGGAGAGGCAGTGGTTTTCTTTGAGCTAACAGATGATGTGACATATGTCATTAACTCTGTGTCTTTCTTCTCCTTGGCTGACAGGAAGCTCAGACCAAGGTCACAGTCGTAGGGTTTTAGGGAGTCCATTTTACCAGCTAAATGCGTCACTCTGGACCCTGGCATTTCAGCTCTAACCCACCTTTACTCCAATATCCTTATTTGTAGAAAAATATTACTATATTGCATACGGTTATTTTTATAAGCTACTTTCAAAGTACAGCATACCTAATTACTAACATGTTTCAAAGACACCAATTGAGACAAAGTTCCAGAAGGGGAAAGAAATGTGCCTAAAATCACCGGTCATTTTTGGTAGGTGCAGGACTAAAATCTGGCCAGGGCAAACATCCAGTGTAGTGGTGTCTCTGCCCCATGGTGCCAAAGACAGGGTGTCGGGTTCCTTATAAGACTTTCTCCACTGCTTTGCTTGTCTTCTTAGGCTCCTGAAACTACCCCTCTCTAGCCTTCACCTATTGCCAATTCAAACTTTACTCTCCTTCTGAAACCAGCCTTGACTGGAGTGCATTAAGAACAACATAGGAGAGATTATGCATGTTATAGGCACGAAATTTTTTGTGTTCATGACTCAGGATCCAGTCACTCTGCCCACCTTACTCTTTAAACAATATCTGGGGCCTGCAAGGAATTCACTGATGGAGAGCTGCTGAGGTGCTGGAGAAGAAATGCAGAAAAGATGCTCTGCAAGGTTGAGAATACTACAAGTTGAAAATGCACCTAATACTCCTAACTTACAGGACATCAGAGCTTTGCCTAGCCTACCTTAAAAAACAGGATCAGAACTAACTTGGTGGTACACTAGTACTTGGGAGGCTGAGATAGGAGGATCGCAAGTTTGGACCAGCCTCAGCAATAGTGAGACTCTTAACAACCCTGTTTCAAAGTCAAAAATCAAAAGGGCTGGGAGTGTAGCTCAGAGGTAGAAAGCCTCTGGATTCAATCCCTAGTACCAAAATAAAAGAGAGAGAGAGAGAGAGAGAGAGAGAGAGAAGAAGGAGGAGGAGGAGGAGGAGGAGGAGGAGGAGGAGGAAGGAAGGAAGGAAGGAAGGAAGGAACGAAGGGAGGGAAGGAAGGAAGGAGAAACCAGGCTCAGATGCTGGGTATGGTGGTGCAAGCCTATAATCCCAGTACTTGGGAGGCTGAGACAGGAGAATCACAAATTGGAAGCCAGCCTCAGAAGCAACTTAGTGAGACTTTGTTTCAAAATAAAAAATAAAAAGACCTGTGGTACAGTTCAGAGGCAGAATGCACCCAGATTCAATCAGAAAACAAAAACTAAACAGGTTCAGAATCCTTATATGAACTTACAGCCAGGCAAAGTCATCTAAGACAAAAAAAATCATAAGCCAAACCATTGCAAATCGGGATTGTCTGTGATGGAAAAACTAGATATTGGCTTTGTTAGCTCTGATCCTACCAGCTGGGTGATGTTGGGCAAGTTCCTCGTCTGTGAAATGGGAATATCTGCCCCAGCGAAGGTTGTGTGGAAGGGGGTTCAGTGTCTCCTCCCCATTTCAGTGCACAGTAAATGCTAGTAGCCCTTTCTGAAACCGGCGTTTTTATTGCCCAGCTAATTGGCTCAGCGTCTGCAGACGTGGGCCCACAGGGACAAGCTCTGTGGTCTTTGGTGAGTTAGAGGTCGGCTTTCCTCATGCTCCATCTCTGTGCTCCACCAGAACCGGAATGGCAGGAGACAAAGCCTGCCCTGGGGTGTCGAGAGGGGCCAGAGGGAAACACGATCCTTCCACACTCAAATCAGCTCCGTCATCCTCTCCCTCCGCTCCTTTGACAAAAGAGACTTGGGAACTCTGAGCGCACAGGCCATCCGTCTGGCAGCGGGACAGCGTGTTCATCTCTTCCTGACTTGCCCTCTCTTTGTTGTCGTTGAGGAAGGATGTGTGAAAATTGGGAGAGCCGCAGTGAACGGCACTCAGCAGTTTATCAAACAAAAGCTGACATTTCATCCGGAGGATTTAATTTCTCTCTGTAGCCCCTTACACAAAGGGCTCAGATTGTTGGTGTGGTCTGTACGGGGATGGGTCTTCAGGCTTTGTTATTAGAGAGGTGATGCTGGGATGTGGGGCCAGCACTGGCCTGAGGGAGCGGATGCAAGAGCCTCATATTCCCCAGGACCTTCGTGTGCAGGGCCTGGGCTGCATCATGATCCTCCATCCTTCCCACGCCTGGTCTGTGTATCGCATGCTGCCCTCCCTTGCACAGGGGACGCCAAAGCCTCTGAATGAAGCATTCTCTCCATGACAGTGTGAAAGGGGTTGGATTTCTGGTGCTTCACTTTCCTCTGCGTGAAGTTTCCCTAACCTTTCGAAGGCATAGTTCCTCATCCTCCCTCTCATGCACTGGAGATGCGAGAGCTGGGCAAGTCACATAGATTCTCATGTGTTTCAGTCCCCCCACCGCAATAAAAATCAAATTTAAAATTGAAATATTCATCTCGGCTCCTGGCTGCTTCTGAGGTCACTGTGCAACTCAATCAAAATAAAGAAAGTGACCATGTCCTCTGTCACTGGACCTTGTGTGCGGGGATCCCCCAGGACCACACCCACCTTGGGAGACTCATCAGAACTCCCGGGACTCAGCATATCTGGATTCATTACAGTGACATAGGGAGGACACAGAGCCATACACAGGCATGCACAACAGAGACTGCAGGAATCCAGGAGGCTTCCTCATGGATTCTCCCTCTCGTGAAGCATTACACAGAGCCCACCGTCCCCCGAAGGCAAACGCAGAGACCGGTGTCTGATGAGAACTCCAGTAGGGCTCGGCACCCCAGGTGTTTACTGGAGGCTGGACACAAAGGCTGCCTCTGCCTGGCCATACCCAGTCCCAGACTCCCAGGAGGGAAGAACAATAAACCATACTGTTTGCACAAACGGTCTAGTCAGTGAGTCACACTTATCAGTTAGGGGAATTTTGTATCAGAGTAGGGAGCTATATGCCAGCCAGGTTTCAGAGACTGGCCAAAGTTTGAAGGCCTTTCTAAGGACAGCAGTCTCCAGCCCGCTGCATTAACTCTCTTCCGCACACCAGGACACCAGACAGAGTGACAGGGTGCTAATGTCATGGTAGCCCAGGACAATAGACACAAGCCAGGAGAGTCCCCAGCAAAGCAGGACATAGGTCACTCAGAAACCCGACTAAAGAACTGAGCAATGAAACGCACGTGGCCTGACTCTTCCCAGGTCCCTCTTAACCAGTCGAGTTAATTCGTGTTCACGAGCATGAGTGTAATTTTAAATCGAATTCTGACACCATGTATGTATTTTCAACAAGGGAATTTCCATGGCTGGTGTTTGGACAGAAACAAGACAGTGTTTTTAGGGGGAAAGAAAAAAGGACTTCGAAATTGAGGCACTAGTGAAAAACAGATTTACTTTGTTATGTGCCTTGTATTGGGTGGTACCTCTTAAATATTGCAAACAGTTTTTCAAAGAGGTTATTAATTAATATTTCTAGCCACCTACAGCCCATTAAATCTGTTGCTTGTTAAAGGCAATATAATTTCAAGTTCAAATGACTTAAAATAATGAGCCAAATTCATTCTTGGTTCATTAACACAGTTGTCGGTATTCCTGGGCAGGTGGCAGGAAGGTTTACTGACCACCCAGGAACCTGCCAAGCGGGGAAAGTTGCCTTCCTGAGACTCTCTGCTAATCCATTCCTTTCATACTTTGCAGCAATGTGCTCTCTAATGCTCTGATCTTTTGACATTGCAGTTCACTGGTAAAAGGAACTTAATCAAAATATGTATGCTGGGATCTTACTTAAACAGAAATAGTGACACTCATAAGTTCAAGTTTCTATGTGAGCATTTTCATTAAAAATGTGCATAATCTCAAGCCTGGCCTCTCTGTGGAGGCAAGTCAGCCCGGAGGGGAGGGGGACTGGGGCAGGTGGGCTGGGGCAAGGGCTCTCCCTCCTCCCTCTCCACCTGCACCTGCCTGGGAGGGGGACCAGGACAGGACAGCCGCCCAAATGCATGCTTCATGCTTTGTGCTTCTCTGCCAGCCCAAGATTTTGGGGGGGAATATTCAATAAAATTATATATAAAGTATATGTGTGTGTGTGTATATATATAGATGCATACATATATATATATATATACATATGCATTTATCTACATGTATATATACATATATCTACATACACATGCATGCACACACACACACACACATACACACATATGCAAGCACTATATATATATATATATATATAGTGAGCCCCACAGCCCCACACGAAAGATATGTTTTCATCCTAATTTCCTTTTTTTTTTTTGGCAGATCTGGGAATTGAACCCAGGGGCATTCTACCTCCGCGCTACTATTTTTTATTACCTCCAGCCCTATTTATTATTCTTTATTTTGAAACAGGGTCTCACTAAGTTACAGAGGGCCTCACTAAGTAGCCGAGTCTGGCCGTGAACCTGCGATCCTCCTGTCTCAGCCTCCCAAGTACTGGGATTAAATGCATGCTCCACCGCACCCGGCTTTCATCCTAATTTCCAAAGCCTATGCAGTCGACTTATTTAGAAAAAGTGTCTTTACATCTCTATCAGTTTAAATAATGCTATGTACGTGTATGAAAATTACCAATGCCAATCTCAATGACATGTATGGGAAAAGAGAGGGAGGGGTGGGGGAGGGAAATATACCAAGTATATGCATATATATTCCTATCATTCTATACCTCAGTAGGATGTATAATTAAATGTACCACTAATTTTTTTTTTTTGGTACTGGGACTGAACCCAGGGGCATTCTACCTCCAAGCTACACCCCCAGTCCTATTTTGTTTTTTTTTTTTTCAAACATTTACTGAACACAAACACCATTTTTCCTTTTACACAGCAAGATTGTTAGTTTCAAATTAGCTGAGCTATTAGGACTGTCAATTGCCATGAAATTAAAAGTGATTCTACATGTCAAACTCAAATAGAAAATGTCATGCAATATATAAATCACTAATAGACCTCTGGTGCAGTCAGCAAGTTTACTAT